>JAQQSV010008315.1:0-13801 GCA_028646515.1 Pseudochirops corinnae
GAGATTCTTTTTCCATCTGGCAAATTCAACTTTTTAAGGCATTCTTCTCCTCATTGGTTTTTTGGTCCTCTTTTGCCATTTTAGTTAGTTTATTTTTAAGGTGTTATTTTCTTCAGTCAGGTTGTTGACTCACTTTTCATGATTTTCTTGGATCATTCTCATTTCTCTTCCCAATTTTTCCTCCACTTCTCTTATTTGGTTTTCAAAATCCTTCTTAAACTCCTCTATGGCCAATAACCAATTCTTATTTTTCTTGGAAGCATTTGGTGCAGGAGTTCTGACTGTGTTGTCTTCCTCCTATTCCATGCTTTGATCCTTTTTGTCCCCAAAAAAGGAATCTAAAGTTGGATTGCTGAACTTGCTTTGCTTCCTTTGCCTGCTCATGTTGCCAGTCAATTAACTTGACTTTTGAGCCACAGTAGAACTCTGCTTCCAGAGGGGAGAGCTTTGTCCCAAATCACTGAGATTTTTGCAGCTGCCAGAGCTATTTGGAGGCTGCCATCTCTATAGCCCCCAGCAGCTTTGGCTCACTGGTCACACACCTCAGGACTACCACCCAAGACCACCATCCTAATCCAGGCAGGTTAAGGCAAGAGCACTTAGCCTCTGAATGGTCGCTTGGCCCCCCTGCAATCTGCAGGCTCGGAACTCTGAAGTAGCCATGTGGAGGCGGCTGCATGGCCGCTGCTTTTGACACTTCTGGCTCTGGGGGCAGAGGGCTGGACCCACTTCTCGGTCACCCCCAAATTCAGCCAAGTTCCACTGACCTTTCACTTTGTCTTTGGTATTTATGAGTTGAGAATTCTGGAAACCGCCACAGCTGCCAGTGATCCACTCTTCCAAATGCTCCAGCCGCGGCTGGTCCTGGCTGCCCTGGGTCTAAAACCAAGGCTCATCTCGGCTCCCAGTGTGTTGTAATGAACCCTTCCTGTCCACCTGCTGGGCTGCCTTCAGTGGGAGATTTGTTTCTCTGTCACTTTGTGGGTTCTGGAGCTCTGCCATTTGTTTAGAGTCATATTTTCTAGGTATTTGAGGTGGTTATGGGGGAGCTGGGGAGTTTTTCTGCTTCCATGCCACCATCTTGACTGCCCCCCTTTCTTTGATATTTTATATCAGTATTCATTAGTGATATTCTTTAGCCTAATACTTTTCTATTTTGGGCATCAGGCTGTATTTTTCTCATAAAAAGAATCATATTGGAATGCTTCTTAGATTTTGAAAAAAGTTTATATAACATAAGAATCTTTTGTTTTTCAACTATTTGATAGAATTTGCTTGATAATTCCTTCTAGTTCTTTTCACCCTCTTTTTTTAAAGGAATCAGAACATTTGTGTGGTACAGTAGAAAGAGAACTGGCCAAGAACTGGACCTAGGTTACAATCCTGCCTTGGTTTTTTAATTTTGCAAATATTCTGACTGATTTTTGCTATGGATAGACCATCTGGTTTTGGAATCAGGAAAACTCCTCTTCATGAGTTCAAATCTGGCCTCAGACACATACTAGCTGTGTGACCCTGGGCAAGTCACTTAACCTTGTTTGCCTCAGTTCCTTATCTGTAAAGTGAATTTGAGATGAAAATGGCAAACCACTCTAACATCTCTGCCAAGAAAACCCTCAGGGGTAGCTAGGTGGCACAGTGAATAGAGCACTGGCCCTGGAGTCAGGAGGACCTGAGTTCTAATCTGGCCTCAGACACTTGATACACTTACTAGACATGTGACCTTGGGCAAGTCACTTAACCCCCAATTGCCCTGCCTTCCCCCCCTCTAAAAAGAAAAAAAAAAGAAAACCCTCAAAATTGGGTTATAAAGAGTCAGACACGACTGAACAACAGCAACATATATATCCCTCTTTTTCCTCTCCTGTCAACCATACTTATAATAAATCAGTGACAACAAAAGCAAATGACTTGAGAAGAAGTATGATAGAGTCAGAATTAGTGTAATAGATTTTTTAAAAATAAATTTTATTTTTTAATTAAATGTATTTATTTTTCTCCCTCTCACCCTTGTCCGCCATTAGAAAAAGAAAAAGAATATTCTTGTAGCAAATAAGCCTCATCAAGCAAAACACATTTTTGCATTGGCCATGTCAAAAATTCATGTCTCATTCTGCATGCTGGTCATCCCTTCTTCTTCCCCTCCTCCTCTGTTAGCTTAAAAGACAAAGGTTTCCCACTGCATCCAGGGCCATCTCCATTCATCCTGATTTTATGTCTTGCAGCTAGACCCAGATGGCTCCAGAGGAGAAAGTGAGGCTGGTGACTTTGCCCAACCCTTTCTCACTTAAATCCAATTCATTTGCATGTCATGATATCACTTCCCTGATGTCATGGTCCTCTTCAAGAATGAAGGAAAAACAACAGATAAAGAAATTGAAGCCAATAGGATTATATGACTTGCCCAGGGTCACACAGCTAAATGTCTGAGGCCAAATTTGAACTTAGGAAGATGAGTCTTCCTGACTTTAGGCCCAGTGGTCTATCCACTGTGCCATCTAGCTGCCCAGATTCCATTAACACAACCCTGTAATTCCTTTTCTTTGACCTCTAAGACTTCTTATTCTAGGGAAGAAAATATTTCCTCCAAACTTACAGCACACAGGGTTTTATCAATTTCCTCTACAAGAGTGAGAGATGGCACTAGATGGCCCCCAAGGTACTTTCTGATTCTAAATTGATGACTCTATGAGCAACTGGTAGATTGGGATGAATTTCCATAGAATATGGAGTTGAGCCAAACTTTGAAGTCATCTAGGGATTGTAGAAGATAATTGTGAGGAGGGAGTACATTCCAACAGTAATGGGGTCAACAGTGATCACTCAGGCACAAGTTTGAGACCCTTAATGAAACTGTGGGAGAGGTCAAGAGTGAGGGTAAGATTTTGTGTACAGGTGTACATCTCAGCCTTACCCCTTTGTTTTGGGCTTATTTGTTCTCCTGAGATGAAGGATACGAGTTATAATAGGAAATCTACGGATTACAAAGTCAGAGTAATCCCCATCTTCTTTAAATTTTTTGTCTGTATTGTATAAATTGACATTTTAAAGTTAAACACATCTTTTCTAAAATCAAAGTATCCTCATAACTGATGCTTCTACCTTGATTTCTCTGTTAAATGCTTCTGTAAGCTGCTGACAGAGATTAGACCAGTCCACATTTGTACCCACTGCTGTTTTAGCAGAAATTAAGCCTTCGTTCATCCTCTCCAGGCTAACCTTACCTCCTTGTCTCCTATTTCCTCTGGGACTTTGCTCCGTCACTCATTCCCGTCCTTGTCTTATCTTCAATTTCCCCTCTATTACTTCCTTCCTTCCTCAGCATCAACAGTCATGCTTCCAGGTTTCTCTTAATCTAAAAATACAAATAAAAAACCTTATCCTTAGCTCTGATAGCCCCTCAATTTATTGACCTCATTCTCTCTTTTAACTCAAGATGATAATCATCTAAAAGGAGTAGTTTTTATTGACTGCTTAAGTTCCCACCTACTTACTTTATCAGCCCTTTGCAATCTTGGCTTTTATCTTCACCATTGTATTGACATTGCTTTCTTCAAGGTAACTGGTGACCAAGACCTGGTCATTTTTAAAAATTTTTTTAGGCATTAACCTTCTTCCTGCATTTCCCACTGTAGAACTCTCCCTTCTACATGATATTCTCTCCTCTCATGGTTTCTGTAATATTGCATTTTTATGGTTCTTTAGCCTTATCTTCCCAAACCTTAAGGTGGCTCACTCTGTGCATACACCTAATATCTTTCTACACCCTCTCATCTGGTGATCTCCCATGGCTTATCACCACTTTGCCAGTGATTCCCAAGTCTATATCTCTCTATTCCAATTCCCTATTAAGTATCTCCAATTGGATATCTCATTGAAACTTCAAATTTAATACGTCCAGAAGTGAACTTACCACTTTATTCCTAAGACTTGCTTTTCTTAGGGATCAGGATAGCAGTAGAAATGGGACCTATGATTTCATTAATATAGGGAACTCCCACATGAGGAAAATCTTTTATCTATAATATATAGTTTTTCCCCCTAACATCCTTATATTTGTGATGATACCACTATTCATTCAGTTCTTATGGCTGGTAACATTGATATCAACTTGGACTCTTTCTTCTTTTTTGTCATATACATCTGTGATCAGTTACCAAATACCAACATTTCTACCTCTGTAACATTTCTTGCATTTATCTGTTTCCTCCTCTTCACATCTACTGCAACCCCCAGGTATGTCTCTCATCTTGTATTACCAACATAAGAGTGGGGTTTCTATTCCTTCTACAATTAATGGCCCAGAGACCTCAATTGAATCAGTTAATCAGTGGAGTATTAGTTGTTAATAAATTTTCCTGTTAATATGTGAACAAGTCCTTCAAGTTTTTGAAACTATAGTTTTAACCTTTGGATAAAGACAGACGATTTCACAGAGGAAACATTTGTGATTGGCTGAAAGACTCAGACATTAAAAAAAAAAAATAGCAGTTAAGCTGTGAGGAGGGCAGCCAGGTGGCACAGTGGATAAAGTGCTGGGCCTGACCTCAAACGTTTACTAGCTAAGTGACTCTGGGCAAGTCACTAAACTTTGTTTGCCTCAGTTTCTCATCTGAAAAATGAGCCTGAGAAGGAAAAGGCAAATCACTCCAAAATCTTTGCCAATAAAACTCCAAATGGGACATGAAGAGTCAAGTACAACTGAACAGCAACTTATGATTTTAGGGGCAACTAGGTTGTCTAATGAATAGAGTGCTGGTCCTGGAATTAGGAAGAGCCGAGTTCAAACCCAGTACTTACCAGCTATTTAACCCTGGGCAATCACTCAACCCTGTTTGCCTCAGTTCCTCGTCTGTAAAATGAGCAGGAGAAGGAAATGGCAAACCACTCTCGTTTCTTTGCCAAGAAAACCCCATCTGGGATGACAAGAGAGTTGGACACAGCTGAAAAAATGACCAAAGATGCTGAATGATTAATCAATCTGTAAAGTCAGTTCGAAGGTGGAAGTTGGAGCCATGCCCTAAAGAGGGAATTTAGCAGGTTAGAGTTTTTCCCTCCCATCTTTTTTATCCTTTCTCTCCCCCTCCTCCCCACTTTCTCCCCTTCCACTTTACTTAAAGCTGCATTTTCTCCAGTAATTACTCTTAATCCAACCTGAGTATGTTGTTTCCCACTGGTCCGGTCTCTTATCCCAGCTGGAGGCACTGTCTGCTGTTGTTCTAGTCTCTGTCTTTGATGGCAAGGTCATTGAGAAGGAAGCGACAAGACTGAATCATTGCTAGTCTCCCTTAGTCATTCAGTCAGTAAACATTTATTATGTGCCAAACACTATGCTAAAGAGTTAAGGCTACAAAGAGGGGCAAAAGACAGTCCTTGCCCTCAAGAAGCTTAATGGAGGAGAACTATATACAAACAAAAATACACAAACAAGGTATATACAGGATAAATAGGAAATAATTAACAGAGGGAAGACAGAATTAAGAGGGGTTAGGAAAGGCTTCCTGTAAAAGATGGGATTTTACTTTGCACTTCAAGGAAGGGAGTAGGCAAAGTTCAAAAGGGAGAGCATTCCAGCCTTGGGGAACAACCAGAGAAAATGCCCAAAGTCCAAAGATAGAGGATCTTGCTTGTGAAATAGCCAGGAGGCCAGTCTTGTTGGATCCAAGAATATATGTTTGGTAGTAAGGTGTAAGAAGACTGGAAAGGTAGGAGGGAGTCAGTTTATGAAAGGCTTTGAATGCCAAACAGCATTTTGTATTTGATCCTGGAGGCAATAGGGAACTACTGGAGTTTATTGAGTAGAGGGGGTGACCACAGCTATTGAGGCATGTCCTTTGGTCTTATAATATCTGTTAATTGTTTATTATCTTGGATATTTGATAATTTAAAAGATTTTTTTTTCCATTTGATTGTTTCCATTCTTATCCTAAGTGATTTTGTTTGTGTGGAAGTTTTTCAGTTTATATAATCAATTTTATCTGTTTTTCCTTCTGCAATTACCTCTATTTGTTTAGTTAAGAATACATGAGAAATATATGATCTTTTCTTCTAAGTCTTTATTTGTTGTTGTTTTTAGTTGATCTCAGTCCTGTCTGACACTTTGTGACCCTGTTTGGGGTTTTCTTGACAAGATACTGGAGTGGTTTGCCGTTTCCTTCTCCAGTTCATTTTTACAGATTAGGAAACTGAGGCAAACAGGGATTGAGTGACTTGCCCAGAGTCACAAAGTTAGCAAGTGTTTGAGGCTAGATTTGAACTCAGAAAGATGAGTCTTTTATGACTCCAGGCCCAGCACTGTATCCATTGCACCACCTACCTGCCCTATTCTTTATAGCATTATCTTTGATATTAAGGTCACATATCTGTATTGTGGAATATAGTGTAAGGTGCTGGTCTAAGCTTAATTCTGTGTGACTGCTTTCCAGTTTTCCCCTTAGGTAATTCTTTCCTAAGTAATTTAAATTTTCTGGTTAAGAAAACCCTGGATATTGAGTTCCATTATTTCAGATTCTCCCTTGTCTAGCCTGCTCCATTGTTTTGCCTCTCTATTTTTTAATCCAAGATCAGATGGCTTTGATGACTACTGCCTTATAATATCATTTGAGGTCTAGAAGTGTGCCGCTCCCACTTTGTTGATGACATCTTTTCATTATTTCCTTTGATATTCTAGATCTTTATTTTTTACAAATTAATTTTGTTGTTTTATAATTTCTATAAAGTATACCTTTGATAATTTTATTGGTATAAAATTAAAAGTATAAACTAACTTTGGTTGTATTATCACTTTTACTTTATTGGCCCAGCCTAGCCATTCCATCTCATTCCTTCGCCTATTGAAGTTGTTCTTTATTTTTTTAATAGTAACAGTCTGTAGGTTAGATAATTTTTTGAGGTCATTTCTAGCCCAGTGATTCTGTTTAAAACATTAGTTGATTTGTCTACAAGTCATAATAAATAAAATATATTTAATATAATAGTTATGAAATCCTTATTTTCTACTGCATCAGTATTTTTTTAGAGATTTTATATTTTTCTTTAAAAGCTTCCTTTATCTGGTTTTACCTTGCACTAATATTTTTATTTGTAATTATTCAGGACAAACATTAAAAAAGGAATGGATGTGGATATTGGAGACCTGACATGGGAACAGAAGGAAAAAGTTTTGAGGTTACTCTTTGCAAAAATGAATGGTTGTCCTCCAAGGTAAGTCTCTGATTCTTCAAATAATGGTAATAGTTCAAGATCAAGTTATGTCAGCCCCTGGGAATCAAACAAGAGTAGGGAGCATGAGCTGGTTTAAGGATGAAGTTGGGGATAAAGTATTTGAGTTGTGTTCAGGAAGTTTGAAAGAACTGGAGCAACTTTTAAACCAAAAAATCAGAGACAAATTGATTAAATGTATAGGAATATTAAGAAAAGCAAAAGTAAAAGCCTTGGGGAGAGGGGGGGACAAAACTTAAGTTTAGATATTCCAAATATCTAAAGATATAACTTTAATAAGAAAGGTAATATATATTTTTCTTTCTCTCATATATGTGTGTATTTGCATACACATATACGTACATATATCTACACACACCACACACACACACACACGTATAGTGAGTCAGTTAGGATTTTTGCTCAGTTGGTGATAAAGGTAAGAGAGGTAAAATAACCTTTGTTGTATGTGTTTATTTTTCAAATAGACCAGAAAAATTAAGTTTTATTTTGGGTACTTTGTATCTTTAAATTCCACAAATTTAGTTTTTTCTAGTGTATTAAATCATGTGATTCAGAGGCTTAAAAATAAAACATTTCTTCAGTTCTTCAATGGATCCACGTCCTTGTTTATGTAACAGTAACCCTACCTATGTGATTTATAAGCCATACATATCTTCTTATCCTACATGGTGTTTGCCACTGTCTTCTTACAAATCTAGAGGTAAACTATGTAACCTGCTAAGAACTTCCCCTCCAGGCATTTAACAATTCTCCGGTACCAAAGTGGCAGTGGGGCTCTTCATTTCTTGTTATTCCTTGGTCTTGAATCGGACTATGAGATTACCTCATTTCCCTCTTTTAGGCCCGTATTTTTATACATTATCTCATTTGATGGAAAAAATTATACTTTGAATGACAGAGAAAACTCTTCAACATGTGAAAGTCCCATCAGATGGCTCATCATCAGTTAGGTCAAATAGGGCTTTAGAAGTTGTAGAGGAGTTGGTTCAGGGGTCATCAGGGCAGGCATATCCACATGGACAGAAACACAGGGTTTTGAATGTATCAAAGCAGAAGGTGAAAGTAATTTACTTGAACTCTAAATGCAGTGCTACTGATTTGCATAGACCTATTAGAAATATACTTTTACCTAATAATGATCACAACAGCAAGCATTTATGTAGCACCTACTGTGTGCCAGCGTCCTGTGCTAAGCTCACCAGTATTACCTCATGTAACAAGAAATGAAGAGCCCCACTGCTACTTTGGTACCAGAGAATTGTTAAATACGTGGAGGGGAAGTTCTTAGCAGGTTGTATACTTTATCTCTAGGAGATTTGTAAGATGACAGTGGCAAACACCATGTAGCTGTCCTGGGAGGTAGGTGTTAATATCATCCTCATTTTACATCTGAGGAGATGGAGGCAAACACAGGTTAAGTGACTTGTCCAGGGTCACACAGCTAATAAGTGAATGTCTGAGGCCAGATCTGAATTCAGGTCTTCCTGACTCCAGGCCCATTGTTCTGTCCACCAAGTCATCTAGCTGCCTCAGTACTTTGACTAACAACCTCTGTGGTTTCATTCTTAAACTGAAACCCAAAATTGAAAACAATATTTACTCTAGAAGAGGTGTGAAGAGGCCAAGTAGAGGCAGATTTGAATGATTTCCCATTTCTGGAAGTCTTCCCCTCTTAATGCAGCCCAAGATCATAATAGTTTTTATGGTTTATCATACTTTTGCCTTGTATTGAGCTTTGTAAGTTCAATAAAATCTCCATTTTTTTCCCCCCAGAATTACTATCTACCCACATCTCTGCTATGCTATACTTGTGAAGGTATTTTTTTGTATGGAAGTGCAAAATTTTACATTTTGAATTTCAGCTCATGGATTTAGGCCAAGTGTGGCTGAGTAAAAGTATTTGTTCTATAAAACTTGAACTCAGTCAAAAACCTGCACCTAAGGACCTAGACTGTCCTAGAGGATCCACATGTGGCCTAGAGGCCCAGGGTTTCCCACCCCTGCTTCAGCCCATCATTGAACCATTGTCTGGCCATCCAACCATTCACTTTTGAATCTGATTGTATTTTTTTTTTCCTTTTTCTTTTTTGGAGGAGGGAAGGGAGGGCAGTTGGGGTTAGGTGACAAGCCCAAGGTCACATGGCTAGTTTTTTGTGTTAAGTGTCTGAGGTCAAATTTGAACTCAGGTCCTCCTGACTCCAGGGCCGGTGCTCTGTTCACTGCGCCACCTAGCCGCCCCCAATTGTATTTTCTAATTCATATCTTTCCATATTCTCCACAAGAATAGTATGAGGTGTTTACTTCCTTCCCCTACCCTTTGATTTATCCTTAGAAAATAATCACAAGGTATTAATGAGGTATTAAACTGAGTATAGAGATGATTCTATACCCTGGTCTCATTATGAGATGCAAATTCCTTTCCGACTAAGCCAAGAAGGGAACAATTTCTTTGACTAAATAAGCCATAAATCAAGAGATGAAAGCAGTTGTGGAGAGATCCCATGTCTGTGTCAGAAGGCACAGTTTGATGGAGAGGTGGAAGGATCACATTGATTTTGAGCTATCTGACCAATAGAGAAAGATGTCATCTAGCAGGACTCAGAAATACATATTTCAAATAAACATGGATACAGAAAGACAGTCACCCAAAGGAAGAACTAGCTTCAGGGCTATAAGCCAGGTATAGACTAGAGAAGAACAGGCTTCAGGATGCAGATGAGCAGATTCCCCAGCAGAGGTGCTGAACTCAGGTAAAAGGACTTTGATGGGACTGCACAAGGAGAGAAAAGACTTTTAAAGTCTCTATAATACTAGGATTTATAAGTTGTCTTTGCCACACATATATTTTATACATGTCCTCCTTCAGTAAATTTTACTTTAGGTTTGTGCTCACTCTTCCTATGTGTGCTGTATTTTGTGGGAAAATGTACCCCAGGCTTATGGTAGAAATATTTGAAGCAATTATTGTTATATTATTTTATATCTTTGCTAAGAGTTAATTGTGTCTGTTGGCATTACAATTAACAAGAAGTCCCTCTGCGAGGGCTCATGGACTCTCTAGGGTAAGAAGTACAGACATACAGAATATTAGAACCTGAGTAAGCATCTACCCTCTAGGAACCTAGTGTGTGTGTGCAATTACTATTACAAATGAGGGGAATAGCCCAGAGGAAGGACTTCATAAGTAAGAGGCATCATCCTCAGCTGAGAAAATAAGGGTGAAAGGGAGAGGTGGAAGCACTGAAGAGAGATTTGGAATGTCAATCAAGAGTGAGATAGATCATCAATTGGGGAGGAATAAAAAGGACCACCTTTGTACTGTTTAGTGAGGCAGTAGTCTAGCAACACTATCTAAATCCAGTTCATTTCAGCTCAATATGTATTAAGCACCTAGTCTGTCCAAGACACTGAACTAGGTACTAGGGATATAAAGACAAACATAGGATAGTCACTTCCCTCAAGGAACTTACATTCTACTTGGGGGACACAATCTGTACCCATCTAATAGTTGAGTGGGCAGGTACTTTGCTGGTGAGTAGGGAACTAACTGGCTGCCTCTTCCCAACCCTCAATCCTTTCACTCCATTACCCACCCCATGTAAGTGCCACTTCTCTTTCCCAGCCCCCTTTCAAGTGTGAGTTTTTAGTTACTGCTCTTCTTGGTCCTGATCCCTGAGGAAATAGTTTTCCTTTCAGACTTATGGAAAAAACATGGAAAGATGAGATGTTTCAGGCCAGTGCTTCAAAAAAAGCTAACTCCAGCTTGTTTACAAACCTCCCACCAACAGTTCTCACCAATTCATTTCCTGCCTAGGGTGGACCAGGATTACTTGATCTTTTTCTGCTTTTGGGAAGTTATAAACATATAAATCAAATCTCTGTTTGTTTAGCTTGAGCCTCCCAGTTAGGAAGGCCCTAGTAATTATAATTCATCTCTCTCTGGTGAATATACAGATAGACATACACATGGATATGTATGTGTATGTATATATAAATATATACATACACATGCAATCTCAGTTTCAAACCTACTTCTCTTTTCTGTATGTTTTGCTACTTTTGACTTCTTCCTCATTTGGATTTAGTAATTAAACACAAAGATCAGTAATGGAATGGTTGACCATAATTTTTTTTCTTAGATAACTGTTTTTGAGGAAAACAAAACAAAAGCCATTGAAACAGCAAACAAAACAAACTCTTAAGAAACAAGGATTGGGGTGCACTCCCGCTGCCGCTGCTGCCATGGCTGCCCACCACTGTTTTTGCTTCCTCTGCTTTCTTGTTCCCTCTTTTTTTTCTTCTCTGTCATCAGATCCTCCTTCTAGCCATCGTCACTTCTGGCCGCTTGGTCTGGAGTGCGATCCCATCTGGAAAATGTCTGATGAATTTTCATTGGCAGATGCTCAGTCTATCAGAACATTGGCCTGCAAAAAATTCCACTGTGAGCCGTACGAAACCTGGTCAACCACCACAGGCCTGGCCAGGTTCCACTCCTTGGAATAACCCAAGTGTTCCACCTTCTGTGCCATCTGGACTTCCACCAAGTGTATCACCCTCCAGTGTGCCTTTTGGATCTCCACCCACAGGAATATATCCTTCAGTGCCTGCTGGACCACCCCATAGACCACCAGCACCCTTTCCTCCCTCTGGACCATCTTGTCCTCTACCTGATGGTCCTTATCCAACTCCATCTGTGCCAGATCCTGGCCCTACAAGGCCATATCCTATACCAAATGTGCCTTTTCCTGAGCTTCTAAGACCATATGGGCCATATCCTACTCCTCCCCAAGCACCAATGACAGCACCATCTATTCCATGGGGAGCTGTCCCACCTGGAGCATAGGGACAACCAGCGCTGGCTCCATTTCCTGCACCAGGACTCTATCTTACTCCTAATAATCCTTTTCAACTGCCTTCTGGACCTACTGGTGCTCCACCCATGCCTGGTGGTCACCATTCTTACCATTGAGTTTTTGATGGACAATGAGACAGCTCTTTACTTTCCAGAGTATGTGTGTGTATGTATGTTTGTGTATACAGTATATATGTGAGTATACACATACACACACACACACACACACACACACATACACACATTAAAAATTCTGGTTTCAGTGCAGTTGGGACGTTTAACAAAAAGAGTCTCAGAAAACTCAAAGAAGACTCAGCTCTTGGACCTGGATATACACTTGGAATAATTAGAGATAATATCGTAAACTTTAAAATTATTCATATGTATTTTTCATTTGTTGTACTAAGGGAAATCAGAGTAATTAAGTATATTGACTAACTCTTGGTAGAATTTGTGGAATATTCATTTTTTAAAATTATGAAAACACATTTAAGAAGTCTATGTTGATATGGATACTAATTACCTATAACTGGTTGGAAATTATTTCAAATATTTCCTTTGATATCTTTGTTTCCCTGAATAAATATATTTCTGACAAATCATTTTGCCATATGTTTAAAAAAAGACCAAATAAATGCTTCTGAGCATTTTGAACAGTATTGTCTACAGAGTAAATAAATAAACTTTGTGCTCCTGGGTTATAATTCTGGAGTAAATGTTTAAAAATATGAGTTATGAAGTAGTGCTTATCAGGTCTTGAGAGTGTATTTGCTAGTGTGCATATCTTTGAACACTGAATATTAAATATTCTTGCTTTCTACCAGCTACAAAAAAACCAAATAAACAAGGATTGGGAAAAACGAATTTCTCTCTTTAGAGAGAAAGTGAGAGTGGGAGAATAGCAAAGGGTGGGAGGGTGTTTACCAGTGCTGTTGTCAGCAGCTTGAATGGCTCCAGCTGTTCTGTGTGTTTTGTGTGGCTTCTACATAGTTTTTCTGTTGTCTTTGTCTTAGCTCTCAGCATTTCCTCCAATGTGTACATTGGGGTGTTGCCAGCTTGCCCTCCTGCCTTCCTGATCCAGCACTTTGGGCTCTGGTGTAAAACCCTGCTTTCCCAAAGGGTTCCCAACATGCTCATACCCACCCACCTCCCATGCTTGATCCAACTTCAGACTTCTTTCATATTATTTCCCTTTATGCCCTTCTTGTTTTAGCCAAACTGGCCTACTAGCTATTCTTTGAACTTAGTATTCTGCTGCCTGTCTCTGTTCCCTTGTGTGGAATCATCCTAAATGGATTTTTTTTTTGTCCTCACAGTGATTTCTAGTCTATCCTTCCCTCTTATCTCCCAGGCTCTGGTTTTACTTTTCCTCCCTTCCCAAGTTCAACTGTAAGTTAACCAGTTCAACTACACTTGAATTCTTTCCCCCTTTTCCTATCATGGTTTATTCTTTTTTTAAAATTAATTAATTTTTAGTTTTCAACATTCACTTCGATAAGATTTTGAGTTCTACATTTTCTCCCCCTCCCTCCCCTTCCTCCTCACCAAGACAGCATGCAATCTGATATAGGCTATACATATACATTCATATTAAACATTTTTTTCCCCCTTTAAATTCAATTTTATTTTATTTTACTTTATTTTATTTTTTTTATTTGCTCATTTACTTTTAATTTACAAGATTCAGTTCCACAATCACTTGAGTTTCAGATTTTCTCCCCTCCC
>JAQQSV010008316.1:0-13801 GCA_028646515.1 Pseudochirops corinnae
ATTAAAAAAAAAAAAGAAAAGAAGGGAAAAAATAAATAAATATACACAGTGACACTTATTTGTAGTAAAAATAGAAAGTAGTAACAAGTGGGTTTCCATCAATTAGGAAACTTAAAACTGTGGCATATGAACGTCATGGAATAGTACTGTACTGTAAGAAATAAGGAATATAAGGAATTCAGAAAAACAGAAGACAATTATGAATTGATTCAGACTATACTGGGCAGAACTTATAAAACAACCTACAAAATTACTATAATAATATAAATGAACATTAAAATAAAGCTAAGGGATAATTAGCTGTTTCCCATATTTGGCATTTCATCTCCTGTCTCTGTATACTTGGTACAAGCTGTTCTCCATACCTAGAATGCATTCCCTCTTTACCAGGACCATACGAGTTTCATGCCTGAGATGGTTAATTCAGGCTGCAAATGCAAGCTGACTTTCCTGCTAATGGTACAAGGTGAAATAGCTTGAGAAATGATTCTTTATACTATCACTTGTTGCAGAAGATTAACAATGACTAGACAGAATGGAAAAACACATGAAAGCCAAGGAAATATATGTACAAAAATATTTATAGCAGATCTTTTCTGGGGGCAAAGAATTGGAAATTGAGAACATGCCTGACAATGGGGGATGGCTGAACAAACTGTGGTATGTGATTATGATGGAATACTACTGTGCTATAAGAAATGATGAGCAGGATGCTCTCAGGAAAACCTGGAAAGACTTATATGAGCTGATGCAAAATGAAATGTAACATGTACAAAGTCACAGCAATATTGTAAAGATCAGCTGTGAATGACTTGGCTATTCTCAACAATAAAAGGATCCAACACAATTGTGAAGGAGTTATGATGAAAAATGCTATCCATTCCCAGAGAAAGAACTGATAGTGTCTGAATACAGACTGAAGCATATTTTTTTTTACCATATTCTCCTTGAAGTTTTTTTTCTTTCCCTTTAGTCTGCTTTCACAACATGAATATTATGCAAATGTCTTGCATGACTACACAAGTATAACCTATATCGAATTGCTTTCCTTTTCAATGGGGGGTGGGAGTGAGGAGGGCTGAAGGGAGAGAATTTGGAAGTCAAAGTTTTGAAAACAAATGTTTAAAATTATTTTTACATGTAACTGGAGAAAAATAAAATCCTAAATAAACAAAAATAAAACTTTGGAAAAAAGTCAAAGAAAGATTCCAACAGGTCAAAGCAAAGTGAGTATAAAGAGGTTGATAAATGAAAGAATGTAATCATAAAAAAAAAAGAAATTCTGTTCCAGTGGAACAGAATGCAACAGGTATGACATTATTTCTATGAAGAGCGAAGAAACTATACTTTCTAAAGAAAGAGCTGCCATTTACACTCAAGGATACACTAAGGTAAATAGAACAGTAGAAGAGTAAAAATGAAGAATACTGTTACTGCACCCAGTAGCCAAACCTTCTGAAGAAGCAGTCGCTGTCCACTCTCAAGTTAAAGACTAAAGAAGATAGAGTAGTACTAGGGCAAAGGGAAAAGATACTGTTATTGCTTCTATCAGGAAGAGATGTATGAAACTGGTAGACTCAGAAAATGTAAATTTTTTTCTTTAAGTTCAGAGAAAAGTTAAGAATCACATGAACAAAGATCCTAAAAGAATCCTTTTATAGCGGAGGGGAGTGAAAAAGGCTCTTAAAAACACAATTTTAACTATAACAATTTCAAATAATGCCAATAAGAAATGGGAGAGGAATCTAAAGAAATCAGTTGACTAGGTAGGGAAGCTCAACGATGAGCTCAAGAGTTTTAAAAGGCAAGCATTTTGGTATAAGGGAAAGAATAATGAATCCTGGACTTTTGGAGTTAGAAGACTGGCTTTGCCACTTAATTCATCATAAGAACAAAAATAAATCACAACTTCTCTAAACTTTAGTTTACTCTTAGGTACAATACCAAGAACACTTCTCCTGTTTCCCATGGTTCTTATGAGGAAAGCATTTATTGAAATACCATATAAATGTCAATTATTATCACCAAAAACAGAAGAAGGACATATGACCAAGAACAAATACCAAAAAAAGGTAAGAATAGTGTCAGCAAAACTAGTGTGGGGTAAGCAAAAGCTTGTAACAAAAAGGATTTAAAAAAACAATATTCAAAACACGAAAATGAAAGGAAAAAATAGGACCAATGAATAGGAAAGATGGTATAATATTAACAGAAGACAAAAGAAGTTAGAATCACTCAACTCTTATTTTTCCTTCTATCTTTATCACCAAGAAAAACAGACAAACTTCGAAGGACAGAACAAATACTGTGCAAAGGAAACTGATAGCCAAGAAAAAGAAAGGGCCTATCAGTGTTAAATGAGTGGTAACTGGTATGTTTACTCTTTTCCATAGCCTATGGAACCATCACCAATATCCTGATAACTTAAAAACAAAAGAAAGAATACAGTTACCAACCTTTAGCTCCATTCAAATGATGAGCAGTCAAAAGCAGGCTCGCTTGATCATACTTTGTATATAACTGGTGGAATATAGATTCTTCTGTAGTACACAGTTCAGTCACAGCTTTTTTTAATCCTTCCAAGTGCACTAATGCTGAGAGAATACAGTCTAACCAACAGAGAGCAAATGCATTTCTCCACTGAAGGCATGTAGATTCAGTAAATGGCAGGCATTTATTTTCTAATTTAGCTGCATACACTTCACATTTTGGAACACTCTCAGTCTGGGAGCCAACAATCAAAGGATGTTCTTCAGATGTCTGGTGTGCAATTTCAGCTTCCAAAATCCTACTCTGCTGCAAAGATTCAACTGCCCTGCTTGGGTTCTGTTGCCAGTCTTGTAATACAACAGATAAATCTGATGAAGTTCTATACAAATTATATCCATCAAGTCTGTGAGCAAGCTCACTGTTCACAGTAAATTCACTGTCGAACAAAGTGTTGCTGCCATCTTCCTTTGAATTTGGTTCCAAATATGAAGCAACACTGCTGTTTTCCAAGATCTTCCTCTTTGGCTGTTTACAGGGAGGCTGGTAATTTTCCAAATCAACAGAAACTATAATGTTATCTAGTGACTTATAACCCAATGGATAGATGCACTAAGAAGGAAAAAAGAATCAAAAAAGATAAAAACTGCAAAGCAAACAGTTACAATGCTTAACAGTCTTAACTGTAGTCTTATTCAGGAACACAGAGAAGTAAAAGCACATACTTTCCTGCTTTAAATAGCTAATATAAAGATAATGGAAAAAAACAATCAACAGTTTTAATTTTTTTTTTTTAATCTTAAAGAATAGTGTTTTACTCTTGGGGAGAGTAGAGGGGCCTAAAAACACTAAACAAATCTGAAGGCCAAGAGTACTCCCCAAGAAAAAGCAAAGTAAATTCTTGATTTCTTCAATGTGAGTACTTTCACTGATGAAGAGTTCATTCTCCCTTTCAGGGATTATCTGTGCTTTTTCCCTTTCAGGATTATGCTAGAGGCCTTAATTCTGCTCTCCTATTATCTGAGGGGTACTAACTACACTTAAGCTGCCTATCCGTCTCTCATTCTTGATATATAATCAGAGCATCTCCCTTTCTGGTCATACATGTCCTTGATAATGTCTTTTACATAATTTCTGAAACACAAATTAATTCTAGTCACATACTATGACGGATCCATACCTACATCAACTATTTTTCCACTGCCTTCAAAGATTATTTATTTTCTATCTTGATAGAGTGGACAATTTTGTTTGATTTTAACATGTCCTTAAAAGTTTCTATAATATATTAATACAATTTCAATAAAACATGAATGAAATTATTTCAAATAATTCCTCAGCAAAGACTTGCCTGCTCTTAAAATGTGTGGTACATAGCCAATAAAAAAATTAACACAAGGGGCAGCTAGGTGGCACAGTGAATAGAGCACCAGCCCTAGAGTCAGTAGGACCTGAGTTCAAATACAGTCTCAGACAATTGACACATTTACTAGCCATGTGACTTTGGGCAAGTCACTTAACCCCAATTGCCCTCCAAAAAGCAAAAAATAAAAATTAAAAAAAAATTAACACAATTCAGAATAAAATTAGACTGAAAAACTAAAATATATTTCCTTGTAAAAATGAAAAGATTCATTTTTCTCTTCCATATGTTCACTATCTTGGGAGTTCTCTTTCATCCAATTTATTAGTAGTTTCTGGAATGTAAATGTACGAATATTACTATCATTTGACAGAAAACATGTGGGTTTTTCCCCCTTCACTGGAGAACTGGAAACAATTGTCCATGACCTGGTGAACTACACAGGAATAAATTACTATAATATACTTTCATGGATACTCCTGAAGGTCATTCAAAAACTTTTACTATCAAAATCACTTATAAAAGTTACTTCATTTGCATCTTTGTATCCCTAGTAAGTAGTATAACATCTGGCACACAGCAGCCTTAATAATGTTGACTGATTAGTTAATAGAAAAGTTCAAAGAACATAGGTTACCTATTGCTTCCAAATACATGAGTTCTATTTAGCAAAATTCTAAAAATTAATTCATTACCTGTGGATCTTCACATAAAGAGATAGATTCTTGAAAACTGATTCGATAAGACTTTAAAGTTTTGATCTTTCCCTTCTCTCTACAGGCTGGACAGTGCCCATCTGATGTAACTTTAGCAGAATCACACTTCTGAGAAAGAAATAAAATGATGTAAAATGTATGTATTCCTACTTAATAACAAAGAAGTGGAAATACATTAGAAAATCTTTTCAATTCTCATACTTGCAGTTATACTAGCAATAATTTTTTTTTAACATGAAAAAGAAATGAATGTGAGGATTTAAAATTTAAGTTGTTGGTCAAAATACAACGTCACTGTAGTTTTATAAGGTTTCTGTATTAAAACTGCATCATTTTTATTTGCAAAGAAAAAGTGATACCAACAATGAACAGATTGCATGATTTTTAAGGTAAACCATAAGTTTTATGGGGCTAAAATAAACACTTTCTTATGTCAATGAAACAGAGGTAAATATATGAAAATAATCTTTCGCCATTGCTGTAAGATTTCCGTGGAAAGTATAATTTATATTAAAAAAAAGTTATTTGGTAAAAATAAAAATCAAATTAGTTAATGGATCAAAAACAGAAGAAAAAAACAACTTTGCACAGAGTGGAAAACAAGCTCACTGACTTTTCCCAAATACCCCACCATGTGGAGTGAAGATATCCCTATACCAGTGTCTTGTCCAATCACTGGCAAACCATTTCCAATCTTCTGGGAATCCATCATTCCGAGTCATTGGCTAATTTATGTAACTTGTCAATATGTCCTTAGTCAATATCACTAAGGATTTTTCAATGAACCCTGGAAAAAAAAAAGTCAACAGGCAGTTAAGTCAAAATCCAACTAACTTTTAGAAAAGCCATTTTATTTTAGAAAAAGTTTGCATTAAGTATATGTTGAAAATTAAGTAATATCTTGAGATAAAACGTCAGTGAAATTATTATTCAAATCACAATGTGAAAAAAAATATTGAAGTTGACACATCTTTTACATTCACTTGTTACATTAGTTATACAAATTTTTTGTTGTGGAACTGGGGCAAGTTCTTCTTCCCTTCCTCTCAGAATCATTTCCAACAGCATACATCTTTAAATACTACTTAACCTAAAAAGAGCTTTATCATTTAGCAAAAAAAGCAAGCTATACTGAATGCAATTTGAAGATAGGCACTATTTAATTTTAGTAACAAAATGAAATGAGTATGCTAGAACTATGCTGGGAACATGTTTTAAACCTATCCTGTAAACTGTTTCCAATTCTTTTGGGGTGGTCAGGATGTATAGAGTACCTGTTCCCCCCCCCTTATTTGTCATAAGACTTCCTCCAGTTTAACAGCGTTGTTTTTTCTGAGATAGCAATGAAATATTTAGTTTTTTAACTGTTAAGTAACCGATGTAAATTATATGAAAAACAGAAATACATATAATAGATTTTATTCAGATAGCAAGGAGAGAACCCTAAAGATTGTCCTTAGCAGTTCTAAAACTCCTAACAGCACTGTTCCAGTGGTATCCTCAAAATCCCATGGGTAGAAAAGATTTCAAAAGTATAAGTACTAAAATAATTCGATGTCAAAGTGAATTTCAACCCACATCTTAGACATTATCTTGGACACTTATGGAAATTCCTTTGGCTTAATCCAAATCTAAATGACACCTTCTCCCTCCGCTCATCTCAATATGAAGCATGCCAGAGCATTTCAATATATTTCCTTGCTATGTTTCTATACAGATAATTCATATCCTAAACTTATGGAAAAAACTCAATTTCTGGAAGGTACCTAAATCAACTTACAATTCACAAAGGAGACCTCTCCTTGGGCATACATTCTTAAGGAAATTTGTCCACTGCCTACCTTGAAAGAATGCCTTCTTAAATGTGAACGTCAATTTATCAGCTAAATCTAAGCAAGTGATGCTTCATTTTTCTTGAAGATCCCCTTATAAAAGTAAGTTAAACTAATAATATACTGAATTACTAAAAGACAGTCTAGAGCACATCCTGAAAGGGAGAACTCAACATTTCAGAAACAGCCTCGGTAGTGCTGGACAGGTAGTTTGTGTATCACCTTGAGACGCAGAAATCACTTCGGTTTGTTTTTATCCGTATCTAAGCCTAGGCTGAATGAATGACTGCATCACTTAATGGGAACTGATCGAATCACCAAACCAAAGATTAGCGACCTCATATGTTCATAAGGAGATGACTAAGCCGGCCCCCGAGCTTAATTCCCCCCACACACACCTCCAGGACAGACTGAAGAGACCCAGCTCCAGTCACTGCCTCCCACCCCCACAGGGGGCACGTATTGTCAGCCCATCTGGTCCCCTAGACCAGCCCTACGGGGCACTGGGGATGATTTTGCTCCCGGTACCAGATTTGGATGCGGAAGCCACAGAACCGAGGTGAGTTCAGGGCAGAGCCCGAGCCCATAAACACGCCCCACTTCCCACGGCCGAGATGCAGCCCACGGGGAGCCTGGGTGGGGGGAGGGGATGGTGGCATTACCCGCCTCGGGAAGGGACGCAACTCTGGTTTCTCTTCAGGATTTACCACTCGTGTCCCAAACCAATCCCTGCGCTCCACCTGAGCCTCCCTCGACCCCTCAGCCCAGCCTCCAGCCGGTCCCGCGAACCATCATACGTTCAGGAGGTCGCCCCCATTCCCCCCCCCTCCGCTTTCCTCTCCCCACCTATCCAAAACCGGGCAAACAGCCCTCTCCAGTCCCCTCACCTGATGCTCGTGCCCGCCTCGGGCGCACCGGGACCATTCCCACGCCGGCTCCTTGTCTGGCTCAGCCTCTAGCTCGAGCGTCTCGCGGCCTCACGAAACGTTCAACCCACGTTTCTCCCCCTGAGCCGCTCCTCCTCCAAGAGGAAAGCTTCTTCCTGCTCGCGTCCCCTGCAAATGCTTCCCCCTCAACCCCACCACGCTCGCGAAATCTCGTTCCGGGCCCAGTCATCGAAGCCACAGGTGGGGCGGGGCAGAAGCATGGAGCGAGCACTAGAGCACTTCCGGCGGGGCTGCGCTTGGGGGCGGAGCCGGCGGTGGAAGAGTACGACGCCCTGTGTGGGCGTCCCAGCTAGGGGAGAGTCACGTCGCCGGAATCCGATGGAAATAAGACTAAAGCGGCCGAGGAGGCGGGTGGCGCTGAGAGTGATTAGAGCGGCTGCGCTGCCCGCCGCGGAGGGATTATGTAGTCCTAAGAAGGAAATCGGTCTTACCTCTCCGCCAAAGACTCGAGTTTGGGGGGGTTTTTTCCTGGCGACCCTTGACCCTCTCCCCGACACACAGGGCCGCGATGGACCTGGGTCCCCGGGGAGCTCTGGCCTACTGTGGGCGTACTGCTGACTCTGTGGGCCTGGTCCGGGCACACACTGAGGCGTGCCATTACCAGAGACCTCGAGGTCCCAGAGACCCTGCCCTTCCCCACCCCCACGCTCCTGGCCGTCCTCCTTCCCCCTCCCTCCTTCCAGGCGGGCTTTGCGGCGGCGCCCGGAAAACCCAGAACCCCGGCGTCCGAGGTGGATTGGATCGGCGAGGGCGCGTCTCCCTCCCTGGATTCGGCAGAGCCTGCCGGGCTCTGTTCGTGTCCAGACCCTCTCCCACGGAAGGGCACTAGACCCGGGCAGATCCCGACGGCCCCCTGGCCTTTGGGAAGCTGCCTTACCTATATGAGGGCGTCGGAATCCACTACTCCTCCCTGTAGTAGCGGCTTCGCGCCTTCGGTGGGAGAACAAGTTGGGGTTTCCGCCGATTCGTGTCCTTGTGGAGGTGGTTTTAACAGAGCCTAGAAACCATGTCGATCGTTGTTTGGGGGTTGGTTTGTTTTCTGTTTTTTTCGAAGAATCAGTTTTTGTTAGCTCTCCTAGAACTGAAAGGTCAGATGACTTCTAGTATAGTATTTATCTTTTTGACCGGCGTTCTTAGCCGTTTTTGTGTCGTGGACCCCAGTTGAAGCCTATAGACCCCTTTTCAGAATAATGTTTTTGAATGCATAAAAATAGGTAGGATTACAAAGGAAAACAAGGGGGCCTTCCCTCTTGCTTATTTCCGACTTATAATATATCGTTTGTTTATACATACTTAGCTTGGGCACGTTTTCTCCACCATTAGACTAAGTTACTTAAGAGCACGGGACTCTTATCACAGGGCATTTCTATATAGTAGGCTCTTAGAAATATCCATTGATTGAATAAAGCTAATCAAAATATTTTAAAAGCAAGTTAACTAAGAATTCCTGATTTAGAGGGAAAAGGTTGCCACCTACTTTGTCTATTCCGTTAAAAAAGAGGGGGGGCGGTGTAAGTTTTTATTAAACCCTTACTGAAATGTTTTTAAACTAATTAAACTTTTTATTAAAAATATCCCCAACATTTATTAAAAATTTTCTTAATGAACAAGAAACTATTAAGGAGTTAATTCAATTCCCCTTACCGGCCAAAAAGTAGGAGTGCTTAGTTTTTGTTTACCCATTTTAGAAGTAGATAATAGTCATTAATTCACTTAATTCATTTTCAGTTAGTACTCAGTACAAGTTTTCCAGGTAAGAAAAAATTGGTTATTCCCATAGATCTGTGATTTCGTGTTTCTTTTATACATTTTATTTTAATTTATTATGTACATTTGTTATATACATTTGTTTATTATGTATATTTATTATACATTTTATTTTAATTATTTTAATTCAATTTTATTTTCAATTCTGAATTCCCTCCCCCACCCATTGAGAAAGCAAGGAAAACAGAACATTATGAATATGTGTGGTTAAAACAAATTTCCACATAAACATGTATATATGTATGCTTTGGTTTGTACTCAGACTTCACTATCTTTCCATCTGGAGGACATAGTGTGTTTCATCCTGTACTGAAGTTGGTCATTGTGTTATTTTTTCTAAGCCTTTCCAAATTGTTTCTTTACAACATTGTCATTGTATAAATTGTTCTCCTGTGCATCAGTTCATACAAGTAAATCTTCCCAGATTTCTCTGAAACCACCACCTTCATTTCTTACAGGACAATGGTATTCTATCGCATACATAAACCATTTCTTGTTGATGGGCACCCTCTCTGTTTCTAATTCTTTGTCACTTTGAAAAGAGCTACTCTAAATATTTTTGTACACAGAGGTCCTTTTCCTCCTTTGATCTCTTTGGGATATAGACCTATATATTACTCTTTTTACTAAAAATGTTCTTAATATTAATGAACAAAAAACCATCAGGAAGTTATTTCCCCTAGCCCCCAAAGTAAAAGTGGTTTGTTTTTGTTTACCTACATTAGTGGTAGATCGAGTCACTAATTTATTGACTCAGTTTCAGTTAAGAGTCAGTATAAGTTCTCCAGGTGGGAGAAAACTGGTTAGAACATATTGAATTATCATTACTCCAATGGATCAGGGATTTCATGATATACATTTCCCTTCCAGAGATGCAGATTACAATCTATACATGCCTGCCCATCTTGTGTTACACTCCTCCTTATCCATGTCCTCCCATGAAGGGAAAAGGATGCCTTTCCAAAATGCTGGGAGCCTTCTCTTCACACTAGGTCTTTATCAGTCCTTTTTCCTGTTTAAATAAATATCCACCTCTAATTATTTATTTAGAGGATCTTTATTCATTACTGCTAATACTGTCCTTAAACTGGAACACAGCATATTTATCATGATAAACATTAACTGAGCGCCAACTTAATAAATTGAACAAAATGGAACTAAATCTTGCTTTTTCAATTGCTTTACTAATTTAAGTTACATTATAATTCTTTAAAACTAGAAAAAAAAACTACAGACTGAATTGTAGCAAAATATCCAACTTTTTTATGATCTTTAAAGTGTTGGCCTTACGGTTAGAAAACTGGGTTCTTATTCTAGCTTTGCTATTTGTTACCTTTGTGACCTTAGCAAGTCATTTAACTTCTCACAGACTCAGAGAGAGATCTCTTCCAACTCTAAAACTTCTCTCCTTTGATTCTGTTTCATTGTCATAGCCAATTCCTGTTGGTAAAATTCCTTTCGTTGATATAAATTAAGATGAATCAAGAGGAATTAAGAACTGAGTACTGAGTCCAATGTGAAATTATTTGCAGATCCTATACTTGACTGCACGCCACCATGGAGGTTGAGAGAGGGAAGGGAGAAAATCTGAAACTCAAGAGATTGTGGAACTGAATCTTGTAAACTAAAAGTAAATAAACAAGTCAATTTTTAAAAAAAGAAGTGAGTCCTGAGAAGTTAAGTGTCCTGCCTCTAGTCAGACAGCATATTGCAGGTAGGACTTGAGCTTGGGTCTTGTCGTCTTCATTCAAAAGCCAACACTTTATCCCTTACTACACATCCAACATTTGTACTTGCAGAGTAATTTACAATTTTTGCTTTTTCCTTAACAGTTACCCTACAGCAAATTTTTTTCTGTTATCTCTCATTTTGAAATAAAAATATGGAAATATAAAGCTATGACAAGCTTGATACATGGGGGGAGGGAAGAAGAGCAAATACAAATGCTTCAAATCCTGTTACAGCAGGTTCTGTTTTTCTTCCTTTACTAGGAGCTAGAGATGTTAACTTGACGGACCTCTCTCTTCTTTTTTTTCCTCTCAATGACTTGTTTATTTACTTTTAGTTTACAAAATTCAGTTCTACAATCACTTGAGTTTCAAATTTTCTCCCCTCCCTTTCCCCCCACCCCCGATGGTGGTGTGCAATCACGTATAGGATCTGCAAATACTTTGACATTGTACAACAGTCTGGTTGTATAGAAGGGTTGTAACCAGTGGAGTGAACAATGGGGAAAAAAAAGCAACACCAGACGTGAAAGAGAACGATAGCGTGTTTTGCTTCAGTCTCCATTTAAACTATAGTCTTTCTGTATCTTTCTCTGAGTTTAGCTATCTCCTTCCATCCTGAGGCTTGTAGAGTTGTCTTTTAGCTGTGCGTTGTTGAGGATAGTCCAGTTTATCAAGGTTGGTCATCATATGTACGATGTGTCTGTGATTGTGTACAGGTTTTGCCTGGTTCTGCTCTTCTCACTTAGCATCAATTTGTATAAGCCTCTCCAGGCAATCATGAAGTCCATCTCCTTCCCATTTCTTATAGCACAATAGTATTCCATTACATTCATATACCATAGCTTGTTTATACCACATTTATACCATACCATAACATAGCTTGTTCAGCCATTCCCCAATTGATGGGCATCCCCTATATTTCCAGTTTTTTGCCACCACAAAGAGCTGCAATAAATATTTTTGTACATATGGGTCCTTTTCCCACTTCTGTGATCTCTTTGAGTTATAACCCCAAAAGTGGTATTGCTGGGTCAAAGGGTATGCAATTATTTATAGCCCTTTGGGCATAGTTCCAGATTGCTCTCCAAAATGGTTGTATCAGTTCACAACTCCACCAACAATGCATTAGTGTTCCAATTTTTCCACGTCCTCTCCAGCACTTGTCATTTTCCTATTTTGGACAGACCCCTGTCCAGTCAACAACATTTTATAATATCATTGGTGTATTTTAGCCACCCTTCCATTGTAAAATTGCAGGAGTCCTTTCCTTTACCTCTCCAATTAAAGGTTACCTTCCAAAGTCCTTCCACTCTGAGATTTCCTTTCTTTTACTCTGTGTGTGTGTGTGTGTGTGTGTGTGTATTTATATTTATGTGCTACCTCTTCCACTGGTATGCAAGCTCCTAGAAGGCAGAAGCTTTTTGGGTTTTTGCCTTATTATCACCAGTACTTAGCCCAAAGCCTGCCACATAGTGTTAGACTTCATAAATGTCTGTTGATTGATAAGTCTATTGTGGCTCATTTGCAATCACTCATAACATTGTATGGAAGTAAGGGCAGTTAGGTGGCACAATGGATAGAGTACCAATACTGTAGTCAAGAAGACCTGAGTTCAAATCCAGTCTCAGACCTTTACTAGCTACAGGACCCTGGGCAAGTCACTTAACCCTATTTGCCTCAGTTTCCTCATCAGTGAAATGAGCTAGAGAAGGAAATGGCAAACCATTCCGTATCTTTGCCAGGAAAACCCCAAATGAGTTAAGAGTCAGACACAACAGAAAAATGACTGAACCACAGCAAAAGAAAATAAGAGGCAACATAAGGGTTAGTGGTTAGAGTTCTGTCATGGGAGTCAAGAAGAACTAGGTTCATGTCCTGCCTTTGACATATACTGACTGTATAACCCTGGACAAGTTATTTAATTTCTTGGTGCCCCGAGGTAATTTTTAAGAATATAAATTGAAGAGTAGATGTTGACCTATTATAAATAGGGGAGTCTTTCTGGACAGTAAAATCAAAGTTTTCTTACCCACCTCTCCCACGGAACTGACAACCCTGCAGCGTTTTCTCTCAACATATTTCCTTGAAGCCATTTAACATGTTAGGCTAGGCTAGGTAAGACTATACTGAAGACAGGAAAAGGTAGAAATTATTGTCTGCAAATTGACATTCCATTCACATTCTTAGGTTCATTGATGGCAGGAATGGTGAGCCAGATCTATTTTGAAGGACACAGAACACCTTTTGATATAAGTCTATCTGGAACAGGTGGAGAGAGCCCAGGACCCAGGACCCGAATTGCAATCCACCACCATTACCCCTCCTTCTTTTGTATCATCTAATAATTTTTTTTAATTTTTTTAAAATTTACTTTTAGTTTACAAGACTCCGTTCCACAATCCCTTGAGTTTCAGATTTCTCCAGTCCCTTCCCCCCCCCCCCCCATGGTGGCGTGCAATCATGTGTAGGATCTGCAAATACTTTCACATTGTTCAATAGTCTGGTTGTATAGAAGGGTTGTAACCAATGAGTCAACACTGGGAAAAAAGAAACAAAACCAAACATGAAAAAGAATGACAGCATGTGTTGCTTCAGTCTCCATTTAAACTCTAGTCTTTCTAGATCTTTCTCTGCATGTAGATCTCTCCTTCCATCCTGAGACTTGTAGAGTTGTCTTTTAGCTGTGTGTTGCTGAGGAGAGTCCAATTTATCAAGGTTGGTCATCACACATACGATGTGTTTGTGATTGTGTACAAATTTTTCCTGGTTCTGCTCTTCTCAATTAGCATCAATTTGTATAAGCCTCTCCAGGTAATTATGAAGTCCATCTCCTTCCCATTTCTTATAGCACAATAGTATTCCAATACATTCGTATACCATAACTTGTTCAGCCATTCCCCAATTGATGGACATCCCCTATATTTCCAGTTTTTTGCCACCACAAAGAGAGCTGCAATAA
>JAQQSV010008317.1:0-13801 GCA_028646515.1 Pseudochirops corinnae
AATAGACTGGGGGAGGGGGGACACATTGGGATGGCTGTTTTGGGGTGGTGGGTAGGGGAAAGAAGGGGAGAAAATATGTAACTCAAAATCTTGTGGAAATGAATGATACAAACTAAAATAAAATTAAAAAAAACAAAAAAAATTTAAATGGTATTTTGCTCTACTGAGGCAAATCTTTTTTTTTCAGCAAATAGTGAACAAACACAGAAACATTATACACTTTTCATCTTTCACTTAATTCTGCAATGCTAAAGATGTGTTCTACTGTGGAATGTCAGTAAGGAACATTTTCCTTTTCTCTTCTGACTCAACAAGGAGGCCTCTATATCTTTGTAAATTATTTTTATAAAAGATATTTTCATAGATTCTCACATAGATGGCATGGGAGGTATGTGGGTTAATAGAAAGTGATGACCAATGTATTATTCAAAGAAGAACACTAGTCTAATTCTATATCCAGCTTTGCTATGATCTTACTGTTTTAATCATATATTGTAATTAATAAACTGAGTTCTAGGTTCCAGAGTTTGACAAGTCCAGAGGCATTTGAGCATTTAGCCAAGTGCCCCTGGGGTAACATACAACTTTTCAGAAATGTGGGGGAGCTGGCCACAGTATTATGCTTCCACCTGTGCCTTGTATTGATGTGATTTAAGATTCCTTGATCTCAGAACATCCTATCCCTAGCAACTTCTGTTTCCCAGTGTTCTGTCAATCAGAGTAAATTTAACCCTCCTTTAGCCTAATGATAACAGCTAGTGATTATTTTCTACTAGTGTTTTTGTACTTGTTTAGGCAAATCAGATCCTATGGCAATGAACTCCAAGGAATTGCACAAGGTCTTTTACTCTACTGAAATTGTGTTGTATTGCTTGAAAAGACTATTGGGTATGACTTGCTTAGAAACTTTTCTATTATACAGATAGACTTTCTTTTTTATTAAGATATGACATGAATCAAGTTTCCCAAAATATCCTGGGTTTCTTAAAGATAAAATTTGTATTAGTAAATCAGATAAAATTAAAATAAGTCAGTGTTTTATTACTAGATCAAAGGTTAATTTCAGGTTTCATTTCCTCATCTCTAAAATAACCAGATAATCCCAAAGGACTCTTCCCACTGTAAAATTCTAGGATCATATGATAACAAAATTATGAACAATCTTGTATTCTGAGGAGGTAGAGCAGAAAATTCAATATTATGTGATTTTTTAATTTAATTTTTTTCTTTTGCTAGGCATTTATTTTCTTTTCTTCCCACCATACCACTATTGAACAAAAAAGAAAAAAAAATTTGTAATTACCCATGTTTAAAACTGTATCAATCATCCTGCATTTTGCGTCTAACACTTCCCTGTCAGGAGATGGATAGCATGGCTTATCTTTTTGTCCTCTGAAACTGATTTCTCTTGTTATTGATCAAGTTCTTAAGTCTTCCAAAGATATTTTTGTTTATTAATGTTATTGTATAATTATGCTCCTGCTCTCCTGGTTCTGCTCACTTCATACTCCATCAATACCCACAAGTCTTCCAAGTTTTCCCTGAATTTTGTAATTTTGTAATTTCTTATGGCACAATAATATTCCAGTGTTTGTGTGTGTATGTATGTGTGTGAATACCATGTGTTTAGTTATTCCTTAACTGATCAGTACCACCTTAATTTCCGGGGTGAGAGGAGTTTCCTACAAAGAGAGCAGCTATAAATATTTTTGTACAAATGGATCCTTTTTTTCTTTCTTTGATCTCTTTCTTTGGGATATAGACCTACACGTGATATAGGTGGGTTAAACTTTATACAGTTTAGTGACTTTTGGGGGATGGTTGTAAATTGTTTTCCAGAATGGCTGAACCAATTTGTAGCACTAGCAGTGCATTAATGCACCTATTTTCCTGCATTCCCCTCCAACGATCATCAAATTCCCTTTTTTGGGTCATCTTTGCCAATCCTATGTGTATAAGGTGAAATTTTGGAGTTGCTTTAATTTCCATTTTTTCTAATTGTTAGTGATTTGGAACGTTTTTTTTCAAATGGCTGTTGATAGCTTTAAATTTTTCTTTTGAAAACTGCCTGGTCATATCTTTTGACTGTTTATTTTTGGGAGAATGACTCTTGTTTTTGTAAATTTTAATCTGTTCTTATATATCTTAGATATGAGCTTTTATCATATAAATTTGATATAATTTTTTCCTGTTTCTCTTCTAAGTTTAACTGCATTGGTTTGGTGTAAAAAAATTAAAATTTTATACAATTTTCCATTTTGTCTTCTGTGATACTCTCTAACTCTTTGTTTAATCATGAACTCTTCCACTCTCCATAGATCTGAAGGATAATTTTTCCTTTGATCCTCTAATTTGCTTATGATATTAACTTTTATGTCTGTTATGGAAAGCATCCATTTAAAACTTATCTTAACATACAATGGGAAATGCTGGTCTATTCCTAATTTCTACCAGACTGCTGGAAAGCAGTTTTTGTCTAATAGTGAGTCCTTACTCTAGTAGCTATGGTTCTTTGCAATTTCTACACAAATATTTTCCAGCTTAGGATAGTGCCTTCACATGTCAGTAAAATTATGAAATATTATTTAAGAAAGCAAGCTTTACGATAGGTAAATTTATTTTGTACCAGAACATAAAATATAACCAAGTCTCATAGTAGGGTGATGCTTCTAGATATGCTAATAGAGGAGTCAGTTTTGAGCTCAGAATTGGCAAAAAAAAAAAAAAAAAAAAAGACAGACTCATTTTTATTTTAGTGTACAAGTGAATACGGAGTGTATACTACCTTCTATTAAATAATACACTCTGTTATTCCTCAACAATATGCTAACTTTTGACTTACCCTATAGATACATATATGTATGTACTTATGTTATTGTTTTTAATACAACAATATTACATTGTTGTTCAGTCATTTTTCAGTTGTGTCTGGCTCTTCATGACCCCATTTGTGGTTTTCTTGGCAAAGATACTGGAGTATCTGGAGTCATTTGCCATTTCTTCAGCTCATTTTACTGATTGAAGAACTGAAGCAAACAGGGTTAATTTAAGTGGCTTGCCCAGGATCACATAGCTAGTAAGTGTTTGAGGCCAGATTTGAACTTGTGAAAAGAAGTCTTTCTGATTCCAAGTTCAGCACTCTTATCTACTGTACCATCTAGTTGCCCTGAATATTATATTAAAATATTAAAAGCAACAATACTTATAAAGCTCTTCAAGGTTTGCAAAACACTTTACATGAATTATCTCATTTGAACTCAGGACAACCCTGTGATTATTATTATTGCTATTATTATTCCCACTTTATAGATGAATAAACTGAGAGTCAGAGGAGATAAATGACTTGTCCATTGTCACACAGCTAGTAAATATGAGAGGTAAAATTTGAACCCAGTTTTCTCTGACTCCAAGTCCAGCATTCTCTCTGTTTGGTAGAAATATAGAATATGTGAAGGATGTAAATATGAAATAATGTTGGACAAATGTGAAAAAATAATGTAGACTTTTTTTTTTCTTTTTGGAGCACAATTGGGGTTAAGCGACTTGCCCAAGGTCACATGGCTGGTAAGTACGTCAAGTGTCTGAGGCCGAATTTGAGCTCAGGTCCTCTTGACTCCAGCGCTGGTACTCTATTCACTGCACCACCTAGCCATCCCTAGACACTTTCAAATACAAAGCTGAGAAGTTTGCATTTTATCCTAGAGACAAAAGTGAACCATGGAGAGGATTAAGAACAAGGAATTTTTATTTCGTTTTGGTTTGGAATATAATAATAAAGTCAGACCAAGACTTTAAGAAAGTTACTTTGGCAGCTCCCAGAAGGAAGGCCAGTTAGTTGGCTCCTAATATCCTTTTCCCATTATCTCTCCCTACTGTTTCTCTTAGTCTTTCTAGAGAAACCTCGTTGGTGTAGTAGAATCTCTGAGACTGGATTAAGGGCAGCCAAGAGACCATGACTTCAAAGAAACGGTTACGGTAAGAAAGGGTTAAGCGCTAACAAAGAAGGGATTTTCACCAACTGGCTCTTCTATAGTGAGGGACACACACTGGCAACTTCAAACGCTTCCTTCTAAGGTAACTGACAAGTCTGAATAAACGCCTCACAGAACAGGTAATCAAGCACCAGCAAAGTCCTTTTTTAAAAAACAAAAATGTTATCTCTATTTAGATCTTGTTGATTGGAATGTTCACCAGTCAATCATAATGCTATGTTGTTCCAACCAAATACTTTTACCATTAGTCAATATGACACAAAGTAAAGTAGATGTGAGACCATTGGGACTAAGGGGAAGAGGGACTTGAAGGTGACAGATGAGGGCTGGTCTGGGAAACACCATCCAATTGTTCCTGTTAACATGGCTCTAAATTCTACACCCAGCCTTGATCTATAAGGTTCCAGGTCTCCTCCCATCATGGTGATCACTTTTGGACTAGCTGGGAAGTACACCTGAAATGTTACAAATGTTTATATTATGAAACACTAAGAGATTTAGCTGCCCCAACAAGAGGTTGAATAGCCAGTCATACCATGCTTTTGGAAGCTGATTCATGCCAGTGAAACATAACTGAGCTTCCTGGAATTTGTTAGTTATATTTACTTGTTTGTAATTTTAACTCTTTCAAGATTTTTTTAAATATTAGAGTGTAAATAAATGTTCATGTTGTTGAAACATGTTGTTGAAATATGTGTATATATATATATGTATTTCTGGATACACATCTGGATTGTTTTATATTTGTTTGTGTATATGTGCACAAACATAACATAAATATACACATATATATGATGAAATGAAATGAAATCTGTATACAGTATGCTACCTACCCCTTAAAACCAATAATTAAAGTAACATACATTTATATATACAAGTTAGTATTATAGAGCAAGTATTATATATAGGAAAATCATCTATTCCAGTGGTCACTTTTTTTTGTCATACATCTCTATCACAACAAATTTTTTGGTCTGTGCCTCCAATATTTAAACATCTTTTGATTTATAAATTATATAAATATTCCACAGTGCTAATGATAATGGACATTATAAATTTTATACAAAAAGCAGAAATGAAAAAAAGGATGAGAGTCTAGGCATAGTAGTGAGTGCCTATAACCCCAACTATCTTGGGAGGCTGAATCTGGTGAAATCTCTTGATCTTGGAAATTCTAAACTTTAGTGCTCTGGTATTTGCACTACGTTTGGCATTAACGTGGTGAGCTATGGAACTTGGAGCTTGAGAACGTCAGGTTACCTAGGAGGAAAATGCTCAGAAATGGAACAGCTCAAAGGTTCTATGTCAGTAATAGAATCGGGAACCTCTACTTCCAACCTGGGCTAGAGATAGACCCAGTTTTGTTGGGGGTAGGGTGGAATTTTAAGGATAAGAAAAAGATGAAATAATATTTGATCTTAGAGTTGATGGGTGCCACTGGAGTTTAGTGAATAGGGTATTTACATGTTCAAATCTGAACTTAAGGAAAATTATTTTCACAACCATGTGAAAAATGGATTGGAAAGGGGAGAAAATGAGGGCAAGACTGACCAATGAGGAAGCTATTACAATAGCCCATAGGAGAGGGGATGAAGAAATGAACTGAAGTGGTGACTGTATGAATACAGAGGAGACAGATATGATCACAGCAAAACCCAAAGCACAGTAACCTCCCAAATTGGTAGCATACTCTCCTCTAGTAACACTGAATAGTGGTAACAATGGCAATAGTGGGCTCACACTTAAATGATTACTGAACATTCCCCCTAACAAGTTCACTTCTGATATGGCACAGCTGTTGGAGGCTTTCAGGTCAAAGAGCCTATGCTATGTTGAATCAATCTGTTGGATGAACTACATCAAGCAAGGCTGCCCCTCAAGGCAGCCTCCTTGTAGGGTGTGGTTGCTACAAACAGCAGATTCTCCTATGGACTCCCATTGCTGACTCTTCCAACCTTTCAACTCTGTCTCTGATACCCATTCCCCCCAAATTAGGAAAGAATACAGAAATTTATACCTTTCCTACCTCCTTACCCAAAAGCCTCCAGGGAAATTTTGTCTGAGCCTTTTGCATGCACATTCAGTTCTGCCTTAAATGCCAATTCAAGGGCTCTTCATCACCAGTTAGTAAGCCAACAGGAAACAGTATCTTAAATACTCTGAATCATGTGCCCATTTTGACCTTATCTTGGTATACAGTGTGAGATGTTGGTCTATATCTAGTTTCTGCCATACTGTTTTTCACTTTCCCTAGCAGGTTTTATCAAACGGTGAGTTCTTATCCCAAAAGCTTGGATCTTTGGGTTTATCAAACACTAAATTCTTGTGGTCATTTAACTATGTATTGTGCACCTAATTTGTTCTACTGATCCATCGCTCTATTTTTTAGCCAATACCAGATTGCTTTGATAATTGCCACTTTATAATACAGTTTGAGATAGTATGTCTAGGGTACCTTCCTTAATATATTTTTTATTGATTGCCTTGATATTCTTGACCTTTTGTTCTTCCAGATGAATTTTGTTATTTTTTCTATCTATTATTTTTAGTAGTTTGATTAATATGGAACTGAGTAAGTAGATTAATTTAGGTAACATTGTCATTTTTATTATACTGGCTTGGCCTACCTATGAGCAATTAATATTTTTCCAATTGTTTAGACCTAACTTTATTTGTGTGAAAAGTGTTTTATGATTGTGTTCATATAGTTCCCTCGTTTATCTTGGCAGGTAGATTCCAAAGCATTTTATATTGTCTGAAGTTATTGTAAAGAGAATTTCTCTTTCTATCTCTTGCTGCTAGACTTTGTTGGTAACACATAGAAATGCTGATAATTTATGTGGGTTTATTTTATATTTGCAACTTTGCTAAAGTTGTTCATTTTTCAACTAGTGTTTTGGTTGATTCTTTAGGATTCTCTAAGTATATACCATCATATCATGTGCAAAGAGTTTTGTGATCATTTTGTTTCCTCATTGCCTGTTCAATTCCTTCAATTTCTTTTTCTTCTCTTATTTCTATAGCTAGCATTTCTAGTACAATATTGAATAATAGTGGTGATAATGGGCATCTTGTTTCACCCCTGATCCCTGTTACAGATAATGCTTAATGATTGTTTTAGACAGACATTATTTATTTTAAGGAAAACTCCATTTATTCCCATGATCTCTGATGTTTTCAGTAGGAATGGGTGCTATAATTTGTCAAAGGCTTTTTCTGCATATATTGAGATAATAATATGATTTCTGTTGGTTTTGTTATTGATATGATCAACTATGCTGATAGTTTTTCTAATATTGAACGAGTCCTGCATTCCTGGTATAAATCCCACCTGGTCATAGTGTATGATCCTTGTGATATATTGCTGTGATCTCCTTGATAGTATTTTATTTAAAATTTTTGTATTAATATTCATTAGGGAAATTGGTCTATAGTTTTCTTTCTCTGTTTTTACTTTTCCTGGTTTAAGTATCAGCACCATATTTGTGTCATAAAAGGAATTTGGTAGGATTTCTTCACCTATTTTTCCAATATAGTTTACATAGTATTGGAATTAATTGTTCTTTAAATATTTGGTAGACATTTTAGGCAGGGAGGAAAGAAGAGAAGAAGTAAGAAAATTTGGAATTCAAAATTTTTTAAAATGTTAATGACTAATGTGGAAATATGTTTAATATGATTGAACACGCATAGCCCATGGCAGATTGCTTGCCATCTTGGGGAAGGGGAAAGGGAGAAAGGGAGGGAGAAAAAATTTTGGAACTCAAAATATTATAAAACTGAATGTTGAAAACTAAAATTAATTAATTAAAAAAAGTGTTCAGATTGTCTTTACATGTAATTTTAAAAAAACACCTATTTTGGGGGCAGCTAAGTGGCAGAGTGACTAGAGCACTGGCCCTGGAGTCAGGAGGACCTGAGTTCAAATCCAGCCTCAGACGCTTAACACAAAAACTAGCCATGTGACCTTGGGCAAGTCACTTAACCCCAACTGCCCTTCCTTCCCTCCTCCAAAAAATAAAAAAAAACCCACCACTTATTTTTTAAAAAAAGACATGAACAAAAACAAATAAAATTGTTGTTGTTTGATTGAAAAAAATTGTTTGGTAGAATACACTTGTGAATCTGGCCCTGGGGATATTTTGATAGCTTGTTCAATTTTTTTTTCTAAGTTTTTATTATTTAAGTATTTTATTTCCTCTTTTGTTAATCTGAGCAATTTATATTTTTGTAAATATTTATCCATTTCACTTAGATTGTCAGATTTATTGGCATATAATTGGGTAAAATAGCTCTTAAGAATTACTTTTAATTTCCTCTTCATTGGTGGTGAATTCACCTTTTTCATTTTTGATGCTGGTAATTTTGTTTTTTCCTTTCCTTTTTTAAAAACCAAATTAAGCAGTGGTTTATCTATTTTATTGATTTTTTTCTCTGTAAGACCAACTTCTAGTTTTATTTATTAGCTCAATGGATTTTTTATTTTCTATTTTATTGATTTTCTTGCCTTCCAATTTGATGTTTGGTTGGGGATAATTAATTTGGGTTTTTTTGCCTAGTTTTTCTTTTAGTTGCACACCCAATTCATTGATCTGCTCTTTCTCTATTTTATTGCTGTAAACATTTAGAGATCTAAATTTTCCTTTAAACACTGCTTTGGTTGCATCCCATAAATTTTGGTATGTTGTTTCATTGTCCATCTCTTTAGTGGAATTTTTCATTGTTTCTATGATTTGTTCTTTGGCCCACTTATTCTGTAGGGTTTGATTATTTAGTTTCCAATTATTTTTTAATCTATGTTTTCATGCCCTTTAATGACTGTAATTTTTATTACATTATCATCTGAAAAGGATACATTTAATATTTCTGCTTTTCTACATTTAGTTATGAGGTTTTTGTGCCCTAATCCATGGTCAATTTTTGTGTAGGTGCCATGTACCAGTGAGGAAAAGGTATATTCCTTTCTATTCCCATTCAATTTTCTCCAGAGGTTTATCATATCTATTTTTTCTAAAATTCTATCCCTCCCTTTCTCCCTTTCCCCTTCCCCAAGATGGCAAGCAGTCTACCATAGGTTATCCATGTGCAATCATATTAAACATATTTCCACATTGGTCATTAACATTTTTTTGGAGGGGGGAAGGTAGGGCAGTTGGGGTTAAGTGACTTGCCCAAGGTCACAGGCTAGTTTTTGTGTTAAGTGTCTGAGGCTGGATTTGAATTCAGATCCTCCTGACTTCAGGACCGTTGCTCTATTCACTGCACCACCTATTCGCCCCAACATTTTTTTAAATTTTGAATTCCAAATTTTCTCACTTCCTCTCTTCTTCCCTCCTTGCCTAAAACTTAACTTCTTTCTTGTTTGTTTGGTTTTTTTTGTTAGATTTATCTTTTTCTGAGAGGGAAAAGTTGAGGCCCCCTGCTAGTATCATTTTACTATCAATTTCCTCCTGTAACTCATTTAACTTCTATATAATTTACATACAATACCATTTGATGTATAAATGTTTAATATCAATATTACTTCATTGTCTATGGAGTCTTTTAGCAAGATGTAGTTTCCTTCCTTATCTCTTTTAATTAGGTCTATGTTTGCTTTTCCTTTGTCTGAGACCCCTTCTTTTTTTTTTTTACTTCACCTAAAGCATGATAGATTCTGCTTCAGCCCCTTACCTTTACTTTGTGTATATCTTTCTGCTTTGAATGTGTTTTTTACAAAGGACATATTGTAGGATTCTGGTTTTTAATCCATTCTGCTATCTGCTTCCATTTTATGAGTGAATTCATTCCATTCACATTCACAGTTTTGATTATTGTATATTTCCCTCAATCCTATTTTCCCCTGTTTATCCTTATTTCTCTCTCCTTTTGCCCTGTTCCTCCTCACAAGTATTTTGTTTCTGATCACTACCTCCCTAAATCTGCCTTCCCTTCTATCAGTACACCCTTCTCTTATTCCATTTCCCTCCTACTTCCCCAAAGAATTCCCCAAATTCTTAATGATACCTCTGAGTTCATGTTTACCTTTTTGGTAAAATCTCAACATCATTTTACCTATTACTCATATTCTGTGCATTGGTGTATATATAGACATAACTAAAGTCATATTATTTCTAATTCTCTTCTGGCTCCCTCTTCTGATGTTGTTCTGCTTTCTGTCTGTTTTATTTTATTTTGGAATTTTACCCAGGTATTTTTCTCCCTTGCCCTCTATTTTCAGTTTAAAGTGCTATTGATCAGATTGGCAAGTCCTTAGCCAAACATACTGTTCCAAACCTGGGGAGACATACTCCATCCCTAGCCAAGACCCCCTCATTTCAGTATCACAAGCTATGTTCCATAAAAAATCCAGTCTTTTACAGCATCAGTGTACACAGCTGTTCCCTACTTATATTTTTCTTTCTTTTCCAAAGTCTCAAATTTCAGTTTGAAGAAGAGATTAAAAACATCACCTGTGGCTCAATTCCAACAGTTCCTTATTCTGAACTGGAGATATTTTCCAGGTGTTTTGGTGGTAGTATCATTCCCACATGATTTTGAAATGGTGGGTAGAAGTGAGCAGCTCTAATGAGTCTCAGTACTCTCCCCATTGTATCCTAGAAACACTTTCTATGTCAGATCTATACATAACTGTCTCTGTGTCCCCTCAGCAGAAAACAGTGATTATTATGACATATCATTTTCTGCTAGATCATTATGGTTTTCCCCATACCATTTGCCATCTTTGGACCTTTCTTATTGTTCCTTTGAGCATGGGATGCTATTTGTTTGTGAGAAGGTCCAGACCCAATGCTTATACCTACTATGTAGCTCCACTGTGCCACATTTCTTTGTACTTGTCAACCTATTGACATAGGTTTTTTATTTTTCTTCACTTCCTCAGAATATTTTTCTTCCTAGATTTTTTCTTAGAGGATTTCTTCTATCCTGTGCATGAATTTTTTACCTTTTCTAATAAGTTGAAATAAAAACATTCCTCTTGCCCTTATGGACAAAATATACATACATAAAAGTTATGCAATGATGCAAATTATGATTAAATGACAAAATGAGTGAGATAAACAAATGGAATTCAGAATAGGGAGCTATCAATATAAGTAGGAAAACTGCAGCTTTGTAGAGTATCTTGGAATTGCCCAAGTTAGCATAGTAGTGTGTAACTTGGATAAGAATTAGCATGTAATTTGGTACTTGAACTCCAATAAGTATAAAAGATTGCATTGCACAACTCTGATAGCTCCTTCTGTTGACTCTAATATATAACTTTCTAGATATGAGGACTGAGAGTTCTGACTCTGGAGCCAATTGGTTTTTTTAAAATCAGGTTTAATGAGACTTTTAAAGGTAATCATTTATATGATTTGTAGTCCAAATCCCCAACCAACATGACCAACACTCTATTAGAAGACCATGCATAAGATATTAAAACATAAAATAAATGTAAACAAGGAGGACTCAACCTACAAAATCATGCTTCCCTCCCCCATACAAATACATATAAATGAGTGAAATCATCTAAATGTCTAGGTGGTAGGTGGGTTAGAAACCTTCTGGGAAAAACTGACAAGGAGGTAAATGAAACTGCCTAATCATGATTGGATAGGGAGAGAAAACCACCAATCATTCTTCCATCTCCTCTCATCACAATCTCAGTGGCCAGCATGGAGTTCTGTTATTGTTTTGGGCAGCATTGTATTGCCTCTAGGTTCATTAGTATTTCATGGAGACTCCTGGGTTTAGCTAATTTATGGCAGTTCTACAGCTCCTGTCTCTATATTACAAATACATCTTGCAGTTTTGCCTCACCATCTTATGGCACCTCAGGAGCACCCACGAACTCCTAGATACTGAACTCACCTCTGAATTTTTCCCGGTCTCTTACTTCCTTTTCATTCCCCCTTTCAGCTTCTTCATCTCTCCTCTGCCTTTTCCAAGCATATTCCTAAAAACAAAAACAAACAAAAAAACCAAGTGTGTTTTTCTTGACACAATCCACTCTTACCCCCTCCCAAGTCCCAATTACTATTGCTGTTTCTATCAAGTGACTTAGGCTTTTTTTTTGGCTGACTTAAGCCATCAAATGAATTTTTAAACAAAGAAACCCTGATTTATACTTAATAATAATAGGTTATTATAATAATAATAATATATGTTATAATATATAATTATAATAATAATAAATATAGCCCTTGAAGATTTTCAAAGCACTCTACACATTAACTCATTTAACCCTTACAACAATCCTGTAAGATAGATGCTATTTTTATCCCCATTTTTATAGATGAGGAAACTGAGACACAGAAAGGTTAAATTACCCAGAATCACACAGATAATATGTGTGTCTGAGGCAGTATTTGAACTCAGAGCTTCCTGACTCCGGGTGTAGCACTCAATTCTTAGAGCCACCGAGCTACCTTAGGCATGTAGATTCCACCACAATTGTGATTGCCAGATCTCAAATCCCTTTGCAATAGGAACCAAGAACATAAAATGTGATTTCAGGTTACAAGACAGGAGGGAAAATCTATTCTGGTTTTCTTTGTCCCATATTCCTAAGCATTAATGTTCTCTCCTGATTTCCTTGACTGAAAAATTATCACTAGTTTTGACAAGATCCTTTATTATGCTTCTGCAAGATGATCTTTGCAATATGATGCCTCTGAAGAGGTTGCAGATACAGCCACAGATGTAGTGTGGGTTGACAAGCATTGTCAGAAGAATTATTTTATTACCTTGTATCAGAAATGGAAGACTTTTTTAATCAGCTGAATTCTTTTTTTAAAAAAAAGGTGGGGGTGGGGGTGGGGAACAACACAGCTGTCTAAAGGGGAAGAATAACCTGGCAAAAACTATTATTGCAAGAGATGAAAGGCAGCATGTAAGTGATATCAGATGATGTCTACTCCAAGGGTGACTTGATGAATACAGTCTGCAATGTGTGAGTGTGAAGTTTTCTTAATAAGAGGATGAGGAAGTTGTGCTGAAGGAGCCTTACATAATGTATTGTTGCCTAAAAAGCATATGGATGAAGAGAGACTAGAGAAATGTAAGTATTATGCTTAAATTACTAAATGAAGGTTAAACATAAGCAGCTGGTTTCAGGGGACAATGGGAAAGAAAGAACAGTAAACGCTGTATAGTTCAGGCTAAAAACAAAAGCATCCCTTTCCTTTTTCTTCTTTCTCACTTGACCAAATAATTAAGCATTTCAAAAATCAGTTTTAAAAAATTAATTTCATTGTATTTGCTAAAGTCATTAAGTTAGTGGTCAAATATTTATTAAGTACTTACTCTATGTCAGTCACTATACTAAGTGCTGAGGATCTAAAGAAAGGCAAAAATGAGGAGCTCACATTCTAATGTGATATGCAACTAAATCATATGCATCTAAGACATATACAGAATATATGGAAGGTAATTTCAAAGGAAAGTCACTGTTATGGAAGAATGAGACATGGGGAAAGACTGCCTGCAGAAGGTGCAGTTTGAGCAGAGAAGCTGAGGTCAGGAGAAAAAGCATTCCATTCATGGGGGATAGTCATTGAAAAGGCATTGAAAAGTTGGGAAATGGAGAGCTGTATGAAAGGAACAGCAAGAAGGCAGATTTTTTTTTTAAATGATTATTTATTTATTTATTTATTTAAATTTTATTATAGTTTGCATCATTCATTTCCACAAGATTTTGAGTTACATATTTTCTCCCCCTCTTTCCCCCCCCCACCCCAAAACAGCCACCCCAGTGTGTTCCCCCTCCCCCAATCTATTCTCTCCTATGTCACTTTTCGGTAGGGCAAGATGGATCTCCCAAC
>JAQQSV010008318.1:0-13801 GCA_028646515.1 Pseudochirops corinnae
GCAAAGTCGACTTTTTAAGGCATTCTTCTCCTCACTGGCCTTTTGGGCCTCTTTTGCCATTTGAGTTAATCTATTTTTCAAGGTGTTATTTTCTTCAATCAAGTTGTTGACTCTCTTTTCATGATTTTCTTGCATCATTCTCATTTCTTTCCCCAATTTTTCCTCCATTTCTCTTATTTGGTTTTTAAAATCCTTCTTAAGCTGCTCTATGGCTTGTAACAAGTTTACATTTTTCTTGGAATCTTTTGGTGCAGTAGTTCTAACTGCATTGTCTTCCTCCCATTCCATGCTTTGATCCTTTTTGTCCCCAAAAAAGGAATCTAAAGTTGGACTGCTGGGCTTGGTTTGCTTCCTTTGACTGCTCATATTGCCAGTCAATTAACTTGATATTTGAGCCACAGTAGAACTCTGCTTCCAGAGGGGAGAGCTTTGTCCCAAATTTCTGGGGTTTTCGCAGCTGCCAGAGCAATTAGGAGGCTACTGTCTCTGCAGCCCCCCCCAGCTTTGGCTCACTGGTCACACACCTCAGCACCAGCACCCAAGACCATGACCTTATCCAGGCAGGTTAATGCAAGAGCACTTAGCATCTGAATGATCCCTTGGCCCCCCCTGCAATCTGCAGGTTTGGAGCTCTGAAGCAGCCATGTAGATGTGGTGGCAGGGGCCATTTCTGCTGCTTTCTTGCCATGGCAGCCAGCGGCTGGATCCACTACATTTTGTTTTGTTTTTCTTCTCCATCTCCCTCCACCACCACAACAACCATAACATTTATCTTTTTGCATCTTCTAGCTATCTTTTTTTTTTTTTTTTACTGATTCTGCTTTCTAGGCCCAAATAGAACAAATTTAAGTCCTCTTCCATGTAGCAACACTTGAAATTGTTGTCCAGTCATGTCTGACTTTTAATGGCTCCATGGGTCATACTGTCCATGGGGTTTTCTTGGCAAAGATATTGGAGTGGTTTGCCATTTCCTTCTTTAGTGGACTAAGGCAAACAGAAGTTAAGTGACTTGCCCAAGGTCATAGAGCTAGTAAGTATCTGAGGTTGAATTTGAACTCAAGTCTTCCTGATTTCAGGGCCAGCATTCTATTTACTGAACCATCTAACTGCCCCCAGCATTTGAAATACTTGAAGATAATGGTTATGTCTTCCCTGAGCCTTATCTTCTCCAAGCTAAACATGTCCAGTTACTTCTGCTGATCTTCTTATGGCCTAACACTCAAAAGCTTTCATAATTCTTATTGTTACCTTCAGGTTGCTCTCCAGTTTATCAGTGCCCGATGGTGTTCTGGAATTGACTTATAAACAGCTCATGGCAAGCCATTGTTAAATTTTCAACATGAACATTTATACCTTGGAAGCTGACATTACAAATCAAGGTTTAATTTATAATTTTATTGATTGTGTAGACTTAAGAAACTGATAAAGAAAATGTTAATACTAAAAATTAAACTTGAAAATTCATCACATGTACCTTTTTTTCAGATCTGGTTGTTAAACATTTATCAGCACACTTCTGTCAGTGTTATTTCTAAAACATGATACCCAGAACTGAACACAATATTCTAAATGTGCCCTGACTGGGGCAGAGTACAGTGGGACTAACAATCCCTCTCAATGTTGCCCAAGATTGCACTGGGTTCTTGGGTCATCATATGGTGCTCTAAAATGTTATTTAGTCATGCATACCCTATCTTGTATTTTGGAAGTCAGTTTCTTGAACTGAAAAGTAAGATTTCATATTTATCCTTATTAAATTTCATCTTATCAGATGAATCCCAGTTTTCTAACTTGTCAAGATCTTTTTAGATTTTCCCAGTTATTCATTTTGTTAGTTCTCCCTCCTGGCCTTCTGTCATTTTTATGAATAAATTTATATATGTATATTTATATGTATATAGATATATATGGTTTTTGTTTAATTCGTTCATTCACTTGTTTGTTTATTTGTTTTTGAGATCTCTCTATGTCACCCAGGTTGCAGGAGCAACAACCATTTACAGGCCCAATACCACTACTGATACAGAAGCTTTGTCCTATTTCATTTCCATCCTAGACCAGTTTGCACCTCATTAGGCAGCCTTAACCTCTCAGGGGCTCAGCCATACTGGCACCATATTTAATACAGACATCCAATCAGCTTTAGTCCTACTGTAGCTCAGAACCCCTCAGCTCAAATGTTCCACCAGCCTCAGCATCCCTAGTGGGAAGGATTATAGGCATGAATCACCACATCCAACCTTTACTGTCATTTTCAAACTCTAGAAAATCACTAAGAATCTATGCTGATAAAATTTCATATCCTTGAAGTATTTGATTAATGTAAGTGAAGAAGGAAAATCTAGAATCTGTTGAATGCCAAATAATTTCTCTTTGATTGACAAGCTAGTAAAATCTTATTTAGACCACTTGAACCTCTGGAGACCTTTTTATTCCTGTACCCAAATATCAATCTGTACTGAACAGTGGGTGGCTGGTAATCCCTTCCACAAAATATTGCTTTTTCTACTTCTTCAGAGTACTAGGAATCCAACAGAGTATTCTAGGAATTTTAAATACGTATCCAAGGTGGTACTTGTGTCTCTCACTTAACTCCTACCTTTGACAATGATCCCCCTTTTATCATTATTGTGAAAAGGTTGACACGACTTCAGTTAATTTGAAAGCTTGTCACAAAACAGGTGTAAGATGCCATCCTAAAGGTTATTTGGCATTCACAACTACCTAGATAAGATCTGTTTGATTCTCTCCCTATCACTGCATCATTGGATGGTTTGAGTAGCTTGGTCTTTTGTTGTTTAGTCATTTCAGTCATGTCTGAGACTTTGCAACCCCATTTGTTTTTTTTTGTTTGTTTGTTTGTTTTGGCCAAGAGACTGAAGTGATTTCCCATTTCCTTCTCCAGCTTATTTCACAGAGGAACTGAGGCAAATAGGGGTAAGTGGCTTGCCCAGGGTCATACAGCTTACTAGCTTACTTACTAGTGTATGAAGCTAGATTTGAACTCATGCAGATGAGTCTTCCTGTTTCCAGGGCCAGTGCTTTATCTACTATGCAAACTAAGTGCTCCAACTTGGTCATACCAGAACATTGAAAATAGAGTTAAAAGACCTGGTTTGAATGCTAGTTCTGCCACTTGCTGCCTGTGTGACCTTGGGAAAGTCAATAAAATTCTCTTGGCCTCAGTTTCACCTGCAAAATGAGGAAGGTTATACCCAATGACCTCCAAGGACTACTCTACTAAATTAATGATCTTATGATTTCATATTTTCTTGTCTTTCTCTTTTCTTTCTACTTTTCTCTGAAACAGTTGGTGGTAGGAAAAGAAGGTAATCAACTAAGACAACATCTGTTAATGACTAACTCCAGTATAGGTAATTACCTGTCTTCCAGGCTGCTAATGACCTCTGAAACACTGATACAACAATGATGATGCCCCCAAGAGATATTTGGTCCAGAAAGAATTTTCTAACAACAGGGAAAATGAGGAAGAACATTGTATTTGAGGTTTAGGGTGTCCTTTAAAACTCCCTACCTTGACCAAGTCGTTTGACTTTTCTGTTTCACGGTAAAATGAAGGAGTTGAACAAAATCACCTCCAAGGTTTCTAATTCTATGATCTTCCTCCAACCCCTTATTTGAAAAAAGAAAGAAAGAAAGAAAGAAAGAGAGAGAGAGAGAAAGAAAAAGAAAGAAAGAGAGAGGAAGGAAGGAAGGAAGGAAGGAAGGAAGGAAGGAAGAAGAGAAAGAAGGAAAGCGATAAAGAGACAGATATATAAATAGTATTTTCCCTAATATAGAAAAGTACTTATGATGTAGGTCCAACTCACTAATGGCTTGTCCCCTGGGGACATGCCTCCTTTGGGCTGAGGGGTCCTTTATAGGAACTGAAACAAATCTTTTACCTCACATTCCTGGAACGTGTAGCTTAGCAGCTGCAGAGATTTCTCTAAAAGCTTTGGCGGTTCTTGGAGAGGCGGAACACAGGGCGCTGTATTTGTGTTCTTCAATGTTCTGATCATGCTGATGCTCTTTGGAAGCCTAGTTAGCAGCAGTCTCTCTGTGATCTATTTTTGCATGTTGCTGCTACAGGATGCCTGGGATCAAAGCTGTTGTGCCTTCCATTTGTCTCAACTCTAGTTAGGGGGCTTGGGGCCAGCAAAGCATTGATTTCAAACAACTCCTCATCCCTCTTCATTTCATCCTCCTCTATCTTTATCACTGTGCCTTGAAATAGAAAAGTCCAAAGTCAAGTCCATCACATATGCTCTGAAGCATCCCTGAACCCTAGGCCCATGCTGGGAAAAGAGGGAATTGGTTCTCCTACTTCATTTGTCAGGGTTTATTTCTAGGGCAGCACTCTAACTTTCTATGTGAGAGGAGAGATTTTTAAGAGTACCAGGACGGGTGATGGCTAATATTAAAATTAGAGGTGCGTGCCATTTTCCTTCCAATTCCCAGACACCTTCCCTGACCCTGAATTCGAAGAAATGTAAATTGAGGACAAATAATAGAGTGTATTTTAAACTTATGGAATGCATTACCCTGAGAAGTACAGCAGTCGGTAAATGGCTTAAAATTGTTTTTGATAAGTTTATGGATGTGTCAACTGGACCAAACGAGTCTCTAAACTGTAGACGACTGTAGACAAACAGAGCAGGCTAGAGACAGGAGAGTCAGGAATAAAACAGAAGTTTAATTTCAAAGTGAGGGAAAGGGCTTTGTAAGCAGGGAGGGAAATTAGACACATGTGCCCACCCCCCAAACCCCAGTGAGGAGATTCAAGGAATTGGCGACAAATCTCAAAACTTACACCAATGCCTGTACATTGTGAACTGCAGCCCCGACATTGAGGGGTAACCACAACAAAGAGACAAGTTTGATTCATGGCAGATCTTCGTAACTGGAATATGGATACAACAGGTGCTTGTCCAAGGTCAGAAAACACCTGGTACTGGTCAAAACAATGCAATAATGCCATGATTTTGTCAAAGGTTGCAATCATCCAGAGGGTGAGCACAAAGGATTGTTGTGCCAAGCTCAGGGCACAGCTTTCTTGCTGGGCATTAACTCTGGAAAACAGGGCGTCCCTTCATGTCTTAACAATTGACAAATACATAATGGGTCACTAAAAAACACTGGGGTGACTGGGGGACATCATAAGATCAGTGCTCAAAGGGATCTTAGAAGTTATTCAGTTCAGAGGTTCATAACTTGGGTTCCACAGACCCCTAAAGGGGTCATGGATAAATTTCAGGGTGTCCCTGAACTTTGGAAGAAAAATAATAAATCCTATGCTTCAGTAACCTCTAACTAAAATTTAGTATTTCCTTCATTTATTTAAAAGCATTATTAAGAAAAGAGGTAGGCTTCACCAGGCTGCCAGAGCAATCTATGACACAAAAATGTTAAAAGTATAAGATGTAGTCTAACTCCCTCTTTTTTCAAATGAAGAAACTTATCTTGTTCAGAAAGGTCAAATGATTTTGCTTGTGGTTATATAAGCAGTATGTGGCAGAGTCAGGATTTGAATACAGGTCTTTTTGACTCCAAATTCATAGTTCTTTCTACTAAACCATGCTGAAAATCTGAAAGTGAACTTTTGTTCTCATTTAATTGTTTTCAGTCATTTCTGACTCTTCGCGACCCCATTTGGAGCTTTCTTGGCAAAGACACTGGAGTGGTTTGCCATTCGCTTATCCAGCTCATTTTGTGAATGACATGACTGAGGCAAACAGGGTTAAGTGACTTGGCCAAAGTCACACAGTTAATGTCTGAGGCCAAATTTGAACTCAGGTTTTCCTGATTCCAGACACTGTGCCACCTAGTTGACCTAGAATGAACTTTACCTTTCCATGACTAGCTCCTTATTACTACGGGCAGGGAGTTGGAAGTGGGCTAGAGAGACCATGGGTGTGACCCAGGTTGGCAAGGCTTAAATGAGTTTTCTTTTGGTTAGTCAGATGTTACTGCTCTAGAGAACATCATTCTCCTCAAGAAATTCTCTGGTTCTCTCCCGTCTTTTTCAATTGCAAGGATAATCACTAAGCAGAGACAATGATACTATCTCAAGAGGGAGAACTTTGGTGAGATGGGTCAGTCAGAGTCAGGATCCAGGAGGTCATTAGCAGCTGCTTCCCAGAAAACAGGTCATTGCCTGTGTCATGATTATTCATCAACAGATGGTGTCATCTTTCTTGAACTCTAAATATATTTTCTCTCGTGAGTCAGAAAGTGAAACTGGTCCTCTTTCTAAGCACAGACTGCTAGGACAAACACTCTCCCACTATGCCCAGGCCTGCTGGGAGGAATGGAGCTTGAGCAAATTTCAAAGTAAGGTAAAATCTAGAAAAAACTACTGCCTCACCCCTAATCTGTAGGCTTTTCATGGTTTGTTGTTGTTCAGTCATTTTCAGTCGTGTCTGATTCTTTGGGACCCCATTTAGGGTTTTCTTGGCAAAGATACTGGAGTGGTTTGCCGTTTGCTTCTCTAGCTCATTTTACAGATCAGAAAACTGAGGCAAACAGACTTAAGTGACTTGCCCAGGGTCATATAGTTAGTATGTGTCTGAGGCTGGATTTGAACTCAGGTCTTCCTGATGCCAGGCCTGGAACTCTATTCACTATGCCTTTGGATATACACTGGCACACAGCTAGAACAGGCAATATAGCAATGCCCTGACCAACATAGTGTTGTAATGCCTTCTTGAATAAATTGTGGCCAAACCCCAATAAAAAATTATGAGACTATACTCACCAATTAATTCATTAGTACGTGTAGTATTGTCCTTATAGATAAACAATGGATTTAAAGTCAAAAGATCTGAATTCCAGTTCCAATTCTGCTTTTTACTAACTGTGATCTTAGCCAACCCACTCTCTGGACCTCAGTTTTCTCAGCTGTGAGATGGAGAGATTAGATTACATAATGACTAAGGTTTTCTCCAGATGTATATGCTATGATCATAGTGTATTTACATGGCTGCAAACACTATTTTTGTAAGCATTACTTTTTGTGAAAATAAAGAATTGGAAATAAAGTAGGTGTACACTGATTGGTAAATGACTATGTAAATTATGGTATGTGAATGCAATGGAATATTACTGTGCTACAAGAAACAATGAACATAATGAAAATAGGAAAAAAAACAGCAACATGAAATACCCACATGATCTGATGCCGAGGGAGGTAAGCAGAGCCAAGAAAAGAATATACAAGATTATAAAACATAAATGGAAAGAAGAGCTACAAAACAACCAAATATTGTGAAATTAAAAAAAAAACAAGCATGGCCTGAAGAAAATAAATGAGAAGACTCTCTAACCCACTCCTATGCAGGGGTAGGGGGTCCATGATTATGATATATTACATATATTTGGGGACTTTTTCAACATATTGATCAGCTTTGTTGATTTTCTCTCCCTTTTCATTTTTTATATTATTTGTTAGATGGTATATTGTTCACTGGGAAAGGGAGGGATATTGGAAAAATTTTGGTGATGTAAAAACAAAAAATATAAATGAAATTTTATTTAAAAAAATTAATAATCCATCATAATATTGTACCACATAAGTTTGTGTTTTCTGAGATCCATTTAGTGATCTGAGAGATACAGTTTGCTTGTGTAGGTAGTCTCAGATTCATATATACTAAACCTACTGTAACAACAAGCACCCTAGCATACCCAGGGTGGCTGCTAGCACAGGTTCTTAGATCTGCTTTTCTAAAGGAAAGCAACTCAAAGAGGGTTAACAGTCTCACTTTAATCAATCAAACACATATCATTTACTTAGTTCAGGGGAAAAAGTCAGCACCCTGAACTTCAGAGAATGCAAACAGAATACAAACACAAGTTACAAGCAGACAAAGAAACAGATAAGCAGACGGGCTTCCAACCATCTGACCATTACATCCATACTTAGTCAGTTACCAGAGAGGGAAGCACCAATATCTAGGTTTATCAAAGCCGGGGGGCTCAATGGCTGCCCAGAGTCTCATCTGGTCAAATCACCCAACTCTTCCCAAAGTGAGCCCCAAAGCAAAACCTCACATCAGTGTATATATAGCCTTCTCCTGTCACAGCCCTCTTGACCCCTTGCCCAATCACAAAGTAATAAGATGTGGACATTCCTGAAGAACCAGGCTTTCACCACAGGCTCCATGTGACCACATTCAGCCTATTAGGGGGCAGAGTATACTTTCAAACCAGGGAAGGTTCTCAGAGCCATTTAAGCCTATTAAAGGGCCTAGGGGCAGGAAAGATCTTCAGATTCCCATAACACCTACCAATCTCCCTTTCAAATGAGCAACCACTTTAAATCAAACTATAGAGCATGTCGGCTACTTCTTTACTCAAGAAATCCCATTAGTTCCCTATGATCTCTAAGATTAAATAGAAAGAATTCCAGCAGATGTTTGGATAGTTGAAGTCCCCCATAACTTTAATATCATGCCTCCATGCCAGATTTGTGAATTGTTTCCCAAATACTTCCTCCTGTAAAGGTAGTAAAGGACTTCTTAAACTTTTTCCACTCTCAACCCCTTTTCACTATTAGGTTTGTTGGCATTGTGTGGCCTGAGGGGATGTGCAGGGCAAAGTGCGTGTGCTTTGTGTTCTGAACCAAGGCTGCAATGTAACACAGGCAAGTGCTGCCAGAAACAACTTGGATTCATTATGCATTTGATTTTTTAATTACTTTTTGGTCATTGCACATTCAGAAATCTTTTACTTTTGCCAAATTTTTTACAGCCCCACATGGGGTCACAACCCACAGTTTAAGAATCAGTTGTCTATAGTATATAACATGACATTGTTGCTTCTATAGCTGATCTTCACCCAAATACTCATTCCTATGCTTCTTTCCTCTGGTTTTGGGATTTCATTGCTTTGGTCTATCTTCCTAATATGCAAAGGCAATCTGTTTCTGTTGTATCTGTCCTGTTGCTTTTGAATAATATATCATCTCTCAAGGCTATACTTCAGTCACAAGTCAAGTTCTATCATATCCCTGACATGCCTATGAAGTCAAATATGCCTCTGGGTATTAGGGTTTCTAGGGTATGATGCCTGTTATCCATAGTTTGTGCTTTGGTTTATGGATGTCTGACATAATGTATTTTATTTATTTCTCTTTTCTTGAGTTTTATCTTATGAATCACTGGATATCTTTACTACTATTCCTGTTTTTCTTGCTATGACTCCTTCTCTCTGGGGTATATGACTTAGTAGATATATGTGGTCAGTTTCCTATCTCCTCATCTTTCTTCAGTTTAAGGCTCCCTTGAATAGGTTCCAGGCAAATGTATTTTTACCAGTCTTCCTTTTCAGGGGGTACTTTATCTCTGACCAAGAGCCCATAATTGCTATACTTTAAGGTATGGTCTAGAAACTCATGTCCTCTTCCTAGACGCCATTGATTTTCCCAAACCATCACTTCCCAGATGTGTCTTTTCCCTTTATGTACTTTCCTTGAATCAACATTGATTACAAAATAGCACCTACATCAAAATGGTCTTGTTTCTTGTCCAGGACTTCATAACACCTAATAATGTGTTCTGGGCTCCTTCTGGAAATATCATTCATGATCACATGGATTGCCAGAAGGAAGTAGAGCTTATTATGTTCAACATGTGTTGAGAGACTCTCTTTCTCTCATGACCTAGATACATATCCCAGGAAGATAGCAGACCTATTGTATTTTTTTAAAATAGTATTTTATTTTTTTCCAATTACATCTCAAGACAATTTTTAGCATTTATTTTTACATGATTTTGAGTTCCAAATTTTTCTCCCTCTCTCCCCTCCTCTCTTCCTAAAATGGTAGGCAATTTGGTATAGGTTATACATGTGTGATCATGTAAAACATTTCCATATTAGTCGCAATTGTGAAAGAAGAAACAGATCAAAAGAAAAAAAAACATGAAAAAGAATACATTAAGTGAAAAAAAGTATGCTGCGATCAGCATTCTGAGTCCATCAGTTCTTTGTCTATCTATCTATCTATCTATCTATCTATCTATCTATCTATCTAGCACTTGCTGAGAAGAGTTGAGTCATTCGTAATTGATCATCACACAATGTTGCTAATACTGTGTATAAGGTTCTTCTGGTTCTGCCCATTTCACTTTGCATCAGTTTATACAAGTCTTTCCAGGTTTTTCTGAAATCTGCCTGTTCATTTTCTTATTGCACAATAATATTTCATTACATTCAAATACCACAGCTTATTCAGTCATTCCCCAATTGATGGGCAGCCTCTCAATTTCCAATATTTTGTTAAAATGGTGCTATAAATATTTTTGCACATGTAGGTCTTTTTCCCTTTTTTGTGATCTCTTTGTGATACAGACCTAGCAGTGGTATTGCTAGAGCAAAGGGTATGCAGTTTTATTCTCCAGAATGGTTGGATCAATTCACAACTCTACCAACAGTGCATTAGTGTCCCAATTTTTCCACATCCTCCTCAACATTTATCATTTTCCTTTTTTGTCACATTAGCCAATCTGACAGGTGTGAAATGATACCTCAGAGTTGTTTTAATTTGCATTTCTCTAATCAAAAGTGATTTAGAGCACTTGTTCATATACTTATAGATAGCTTTGATTTCTTCATCTGAAAACTGCCTATTCATATCCTTTGACCATTTGTCGATTGGGGAATGACTTGTATTCTTATAAATTTGAATCACTTGTCTATGTATTGAAGGAATGAAGCCTTCATCAGAGACACTTGCTATAAAGATTGTTCCCAGCTTTCTGCTTTCCTTCTAATCTTAGTTACATAGGTTTTGTTTGTGCAAAAACTTTTTAATTTAACATAATCAATATTACCTAGTTTACATTTTGTAATGCTCTCTATCACTTGTTTGGTCATGAATTCTTCCCTTCTCCAATGATTTGACAGGTAGGCTATTTCTTGGTCTTTTAATTTGCTTATGGTGTCACCCTTTATGTCTAAATCATGTACCCTTTTTGACCTTTATCTTGGTATGTGGTATGAGATGTTCATCTATACATAGTTTGTGCCCTATTGTTTTCCAGTCTTCCCAGTGCTTTTGTCAAATAATGAGTTCTTATCCCAGAGACTGGAGTCTTTGGGTTTATAAACGCTGGGTTACTATGGTCATTTACTACTGTGTTTTGTTTACCTAATCTATTCTTCTAATCTTAATACTGCCTTATAATATAGTTTGAGATCTGATATTGCTAGGCCACCTTCTTTTGTATTTTTTTTCATTCATTCCCTTTTCTTCCAGATGAGGTTTTTTTTTTTCTATCTATATAAATTTTTGGAGGGTAGTTTAAGTGTTATGGCACTGAATAAGTAAATCATTTCTGTTGCTAATGACCAGTTAACCAACTCATATACTTACTGGCTGTGTGACTCTGGGCAAGTCACTTAACCTGTTGGTTCCCTTATCTGTAAAATGGGAATAATAATAGTACTGACTTTCCATGGTCATTGTGAAGATAAAATGAGATATTTATGAAGCACTTTGCAAACAATATAATTGCTAGGTATGATTATTAATCTCTTCTTTCTGAAATTCCACTTGATAATTCCTTTCTTAGTGATACCCAATGGTCCACATCATCATTCCTTGGAGTAGAAAGAGCTGATTCAACCACAGAGTTTCCTAAGACTTTGGTCCAAAGGCCAAATGGTGCCTCTCTAACCCTTTCACCTCAGGGTCCTATTCTGCTACCCTCCAAACTTCTAACACATGCCAGGGCTCTCTTCTACCTCTTCAGATCTTTTTTCTTTCTTTTTTTTCTTTTTTTACATCCTTCCACTTTTAAGAGAGCATTCCCTTCTCCCTAAAAACCTGAAAAGTAAAAACGATATTTCTCTAGCACAATTGCTTTTTTTTCTAGGAGATGGACCAACCTTCACTTTGAACTTAGAAAAGTTATTTGGATATGGAAGAAAGACAAATATTTTGCACTCCATGCAAGTCACTGAAAAATGTCCCTTGCCTTCCATATTTCCTGGAACAGGGATATTCAGTCCTTGTTATTCTTTTTGGTAGTTTTGCAGATAATTGCTGTATCAAATGGTCTATGGACCATACCTCTTTGTGCCCCTGGAGGCTGCAGAAGAGGACTTATTTATATCCATCTTTATGTGCCACCATCACCACCTCCTCACCCCCCAGAAGAGAAGAACTTCCTCAATTGCCTTTGATTAGCAAATAGAAGCTTCTGGTCAAGAATTCAATGCAAATGACACTTGATCACCTGACTCCTGAAAGTGACAGATGAAAAGGGACTTAAAGAGAAAGTGTTCATGAATTAATGGTTTGGCTGGAAAAGAGGCAAGAGGTGATAGAGCCAGGGCCAAAACCCATTTGCCATGTTATACACTGAAATGTATCTATACCAAACATCCTGGGTTGCCCTTTCCTTCCCCGTTCCCTAACCCAGGGCAATCAGCGCCACTACTCTTGAACAATTATGATCAATTCCAATCCCATTCACCATTTCATGAGTTAATATAGTTGATCCTCTAATTGGTTTATGTCACCATTGGTCTCTTTCCCCTAAAAGAAGAATATAAATAAAATTCTAGTTAATCAATTTCCCCTGTGTAAATGTAGGAAATTATTGCTTATAGATAATTTGCCCACAACAAATCCTGGCTAGGATCATGGATTTCTTTTTTTTTTTCGACAATTTCGATAGTTCTAATTGCTTCTCCCCCAGACTCTTTTAGAATGGATATTGTAGCACCAACTGCAATCAGAAAAGGAAGATGATGGAATAAAAACCTGGTTGGTACTCTTCTTTTCTTTTTTTTAAATTAATTTATTTTCTTGTTTACATCACTCATTTCCATGAGATTTTGAGTTACAAATTTTCTCCCCATCTTTCCCCTACCCACCACCCCAAAACAGTGATTCCACTGTATAGCCCCTCCCCCAATCTTCTCTCTCTTATGTCCTCCCCCATCTGACTTTCTGGTAGGGCAGAATAGGTCTCCCTATTCCAGTGCCTGTATATCTTAATTCCCAGTTGGATGTAGTTAATAATAATAACAGTAATATATACATATATATATATTTTTAACTTTTGATTATAGAACTTTAAATTCTAGATTCTTTCCCTTCCTCCCTCGTCACCCACCCCTACTGGAAGGACAAGCAATTCAATACAGGCTGTACATGTGTAGTTACACAGAGCATCTCCACAGTGGATATATTGCAAGAGACTGATATGTCCCTCCTTCCTATCCTGCCCCACCCTTGTTCTATTCTCTACCCTGTCCCTGTCCCTTTACAGAAGTCTGTACTTCCAGCAACACTTCCCCCTACTCTGCCCTCCCCTACATCATCCCACCTCTTATCCCCATCCCCCCTACTCTCCTGTATGGCAAGATACCCAGTTTAGAGTTTATGTCATTCCTTTCCTAAGCCAAATTCAAGGAGAATAAGGTTGACCCTTTCCCTTTTGCCTTTCTGTTCTTCCCCTCTGTTGTAACAATTATCCCTAGCCTCTTCTATATGAGATGATTAACCCCATTCTGTCTCTTCCTGTCTCCTCTCATTCTAATCCTCTCCCATCTCAGAATTTCACCTTTTAAAGTATCATCCCTTCCTATTCAATTGATCCTGTGCCCTCTATGTACGCATATATACACATACTCAGATATGTGTTCATATGCATATATAAACCCTCCTACATAGACATATGCATATGTATACTTACATATACATTTGTATTCCCTTGACCTATCCTCATACCGAGAAAAGTTTCATAAGTTACAATTGTTGTTTTTCCATGTTGGCATGTAAATAGTTCAA
>JAQQSV010008319.1:0-13800 GCA_028646515.1 Pseudochirops corinnae
AATAAATTATATCTTAATATGCTAAAGCATATTTTAATGTTATTCTTAATATATTGATTTTAATATATGTATATATTTATATGTTATTTCCCTAATAGAATGTAAGCATCTGAAGGACAATAACTGTTTCATTTTTGTCTTGGTGTCCCAGTGCCTGGCATGTGGTATGCGCTTAACAAATGCTTGTCAATCGATTATTTGAGTGATGGATTTCCTCAGGAGGACGCTTCCCCCAAGCTAAAATGGTTGTTAGGTAGCTATAGAGGTCTACAGTAAGAGCAAGCAATACAGGGGTTAGTATATTACCTTGCCAAGTCTTTTCCAAGCCTGTATTTCCAAGCTTTCTCACCCAAGTTAAACTAAATAAAGAAAAGGGGAATGTATATTTGTTGAAAAAACCTAAAGGAAAAGTTTTTCTCTTAGCACATTTTAGTAAATTTTCAAAGCTAACCAACAATCGGGGAAGGGGCTGGGTTGTTTTGTCCATGTAGGTAGGTTATGTGTGTCCACCTGGGTCTGGATCTGTCTAGATATGGTTCACAGGGAGGCAGGAATAGATGTCCTGAGTCTTCTCTCCCTTTTTCTTTTTTTAGAAATTTATTCTATTTTTAATTTATGGAATAAAGAAAGTATTTCCATAACATAGTTAGATAAAAAAGATAATTGTACATAAAACTGAAAATCTACTATGCACAATTTGCCATTCCTTTCAAATATACAACAAAATTGTCATGCAAACTCCTCCTTTTCTCTTTTTTCCTACCCTCCCCCCCCCCGCCGAAATGGCAACCATCAGACACAATAGGTATGTATGTGTAAAATTATTCTATACATACTTCTATTCATTTTTCGTCTGGATGCAGACAGGGTCTTTCTTCATATGTCCTTTAAAGTTACTTTGGGTATTTATAATAATCAAAATAACTGGTTCACTCAAAGTCCTTTTTTAAAATATTTATTTATTTATTTTTAGTTTTCAACATTCATTTCCACAAAATTTTGAGTTACAATTTTTTCTCCTCATCTTTCCCCTACCCCTACCCCAAAATAGCAAGCCTACTGAATACCCCCTTCCCCCAATCTATTCTCTCTCCAATCCTCCTCCATCACCCCCTCCTAACTCTCTAGTAGGGCAAGATGGATTTCTATACCCCAGTGCCTGTATTTTCCAGTTACATGTAAAAAAAATTTTTTTTTTAAACATTCGTTCTTAAAACTTTGAGTTCCAGATTTTTGTCCTTCTTCCATCCTCACCCGCCCTCACTGGGAAGATAAGCAATTCAATATAGGTTGTACATGTGTAGTTACCCAAATCATTTCCATAATTGTTATATTGTGAAAAGACTAACTATATTTCCCTCCATCCTATCCTGCCCCCCACTTATTCTATTTTCTCCTTTGACTCTATCCCTTTTCAAAAATGTTTGCTTCTAACTACCGCCTCCCCCAATCTGCCCTCCCTTCTATCATCCCCTCTCTTATCCCCTACCCCCCTATTTTCCTGTAGGGTAAGATACCCAATTGAATGTATATGTTATTTCCTCCTTAAGCCAAATTCAATGAGAGTAAGGTTGTCCCATTCCCATTCACCTTCCTGCTCTTCCCCTCCATTGTAACTGTTTTCTCTCGCCCCTTTTATATGACATAATTTACCCTAATCTATCTCTTCCTTTCTCCTTCTCCCAATAAATTCCTCTCACCTCTTAATTTTATTTTTTAGACATCATCCCTTCATATTCAACTCATCCTGTTCCCTATGTCTATGTATACATGAACATACATATGCCCACACTCACATATATATTTATATACACATAAACCCTCCTATACATATATATATATATACATATATATTCCCTTCAACTATGCTCATATTGAGAAAAGGCTTATGAGTTACAATTATCATTTTTCCATGTAGGAACATGAATAGTTCAACTTTAATAAGTTCCTTATGATTTCTTTTTCCTGTTTACCTTCTCATGCTTCTCTTGCTTCTTGTATTTGCAAGTCAAATTTTCTGTTCAGCTCTGGTTTTTTTTCATCAAGAATGCTTGAAAATCCTCTATTTCACTGAATGACCATATTTTCCCCTGAAGGATTATATTCAGTTTTTCTGAGTAAGTGATTCTTGGTTTTAGTCCTAGCTCCTTCGACCTCTGGAATATCATATTCTAAGCCTTTTGATCCCTTAACATAGAAGCTGCTAGGTCTTGTGTTATTCTGATTGTGTTTCCACAATACTCAAATTGTTTCTTCCTGAATGGTTGCAGTATTTTCTCCTTGACCTTGGAACTCTGGAACTTGGCTATGATATTCCTGGGAGTTTTCTTTTTGGGATCTTTTTCAAGAGGAAATTAGTGAATTCTTTCAATATCTATTTTGCCTCTGGTTCTATAATATCAGGGCAATTTTGTTTGAGAATTTCTTAAAAGATGGTGTCTAGGTTCTTTTTTTTTATCCTGGCTTTCAGATAGTCCAATAATTTTTAAATTATCTCTCTTGGATCTATTTTCCAGGTCAGTGGTTTTTCCAATGAGATATTTCACATTGCCTTCTATTTTTTCATTTGTTTGGATCTGTTTAATAGTATCTTGATTTCCCACAAAGTCATTAGCTTCCAGTTGCTCCAATCTAATTTTGAAGGAGTTATTCTCTTCAGTGAATTTTCAAAATTCCTTTTCCATCTGGCAAATTTGGCTTTTTAAGGCATTTTTCTCCTCATTGACTTTTTGGGCCTGTTTTGCAATTTGAGTTAGTCTATTTTTTAAGGTGTTATTGTCTTCAGTGTATTTTTGGTCTCCTTTAGCAGGCTGTTGACTCACTTGTCATGATTTTCCTGTATCATTCTCATTTCTCTTCCCAATTTTTCCTCCACTTCTTTTACTTGATTTTCAAAATTCTTCTTGAGTTCCTCCATGGCCTGTAGCCAATTTATATTTTTCTTGAATGCTTTTGATGCAGGAGGTCTGACTTCACTGTCTTTCTCCTGCTCCATGCCTTGATCCTTTTTGTCCCCCAAAAAGGACTTTATGGTCTGTTTGCGCTTCCTGTGCTTGCTCATATTGCCAGACAATTACTTGACCTTTGAGCTCTTTGCGATGGTAGAACTCTGCCTCCAGAATGGAGAGAGCTTTGTCCTGAATCACTGGAGTTTTCACAGCTGCTGGAGCTACTAGGAGGGTGCTATCTCTACATCTCTCACAAGCTCTGACTCACTGGTCACACACTCCAGGACCACCACCCAAGGCTGCAATCCAGATCCAAGCAGGTTAAAGCAAGAGCGATTACCTTCTGAATGGTCACTTGGTACCCCTAGAATCTGCAGGCCAGGAGCTCCTGAGGGAGCCACATGGTACAGCCACCATGCCTCCACTGCTTCTTGCCCTGGGGGCAGCACCCAGACCACACTCTTCTGCCTCCCCTCCATCTCAACACAGTTCCACACTGACCTTTTACTTTGCCTTTGGCATTTATGGGTTGAGAAGTCTGGAAGCCACTACAGCTGCTAGTTATTCACTTTCCTGAAGTCTGTTCCAGCTGCTTCTGGTCAGGGCCACCCTGGGGCTGGAATCTCGTGGCTCCTGCAGGACTGTGCTCGGCTCCCAGTGTACTGCCACAGACCTTTCCTATTGGCCTGCCAGGCTGTCTTCAGCAGGAGATTTGTTTCTCTCTGTCACTTTGTAGGTTCTGTACCTTTAAAATTTGTTTAGAGTCATTTTTTTTACAGGTATTGAAATTATTTGGAGCCAGAGCCCACACCAACTTTGTGCTTCTACTCTGCCATCTTGCCAAAGTCCTTCTTAAAATAATATTACTGTTACTGCATACAATGTTCTCTTGGTTCTGCTTATTTTACCCTTCATTATTTCATGCAAATCTTCCCATGTTTTTCTAAGATCACTGAGCTCATCATTTCTTATAGCACAATAGCATCCCATTACAATCATATGCCACCATTTGTTCAGCCATTCCCCAATTGATAGGCATCCATGCAATTTCTAGTTCTTTGACACAACAGAAAGAGTTGCTATAAATGTTTCAGAACATATAGCATATTTTCCTTTTTCCCTAATCACCTTTGTAAATAGACTTAGTAGTAATATTGCTAAGTCAGCATAGTTTAATAACTCTTTGGGCATAATTCTAGATTGCTCTCCAAAATGGTTGGACCAGTTCACAATTCTACCAACAATGAATTAGTGTGCCAATTTTTCTACTTCCCCTCCAGCATTTGTTGCTTTTCTCTTCAATCATTTTAGCCAATCTGATAGGTATAAGATGATATCTCAAGATTGTTTTAATTTGCATTTTCCTAATCAATTATGATTTAGAGCATTTTTATATGACTATATATTATTTTGATTTCTTCATTGGAAAACTGCCTTCTCATATCCTTTGACCATTTATCAATTGGGAAATGACTTGTAATTTTATGTATTTGACAAAGTTCTTTATGTATTTTTGACATGAGGCCTTTATCTGATAAACTGTCTACAAAATTTTTCCCCAACTGAGCTCAACTACATTTGTTTTATCTGTACAAAAACTTTTCAATTTAATGTAATCAAAATTATCCATTTTACACTTTTGCTTTCTATCTCATTTATTTATAAATTGTTCACCTATCCGTAAGTCTGATAAGTAATATGTTCCATGTGCTTCTAATTTTCTTGTAATATCTTTCTTTATAGCTAGGTCATATATACATTTTGACCTTATCTTGGTAAATTCTGTAAGATACTGGTCTATGCATGTTTTCTGCTGTACTGCTTTCCAGTTTTCCCAACAAATTTCACCAACTAATTAATTAATATCCCAAAATCTTAAGTCTTTACACTCACAAAATACATGTTTACTATGTTTATTTGCTACTGTAAATTGTACATCTACTCTATTCTATTGATCTACCTTCTTATTTCTTAGTCAAGAACAGATAGTTTTAATAATTACTGCCTTATAATATAGTTTAATAATTTCGTCAATTAATTTTTTCTACCCAGTAAAATAAATTTTTGGTAATTTAATTGAGATAGCATTGAAGGAGAAGCAATTTTTAGATTCAAGCTGTACTCCTTATCACTATCCCTTAAGGAAGCCTCAATCTATATGTCTATGCATTGACTCCCTTTTCACCAGATACCAGTTCCACAATGAACACACATAGCAAATAACAAATAAACCCATTTACCCAATAGCAAGTCAATAGCAAAACAGAAATCAGAGAAATTATATATAGGAGGAGTTATAGTAGATGATATAGAGAGCAAATTACCTTTCCCATTGGGAATGAGGTGAGATGAGAAAGACAGAGACAGAGAGAGACAGATCTCAACGTAAAATTCCCTCAAATTCTTTAGTGTAGTGTGCTAGAGATAGGGACATGATAAAGACAGCTGGTTCCTCTACATGTTGGCTTCTTGCTAGACTCTTTCTCTCTCTTCAGGGAGCCTGGAACCAAATATCTTCTCTCTGGAAAATTGAAACCAGAAGAATAGGGTCTCTCTTTCCTCAAGATCTCACCAACTTCCTCTCTTTGTGCAAGCAAGGAATATTGAATAATCAATCACCAGTGATGAGGAGATTGGCCTTGAGAAGATTTGCAGAAATGAAAACATTCATTGAAAGGGATCAAGTTATCTTTGGTATTACTATATGGTTATTGTCAGTGATGTTCTTTTTGCTCTTGTGACTTTGTGGTTGGCAATGTTTAATTTTAATTTAATTTTAATTTAATTTATTTTAATTTTCTAGGCCTCTTAATTAAAGAGAAATTTACTTGCTTGTTGACAAAGTAACAGCTCCCACTCACTGATCCACAAAGATCTTTTTAAAAAATACATGCAAAACAAATATAAATGTCATTTTTCAGGATGCAGAAATTGGAAAAGCTCTGAAACAGAGAGTCTGTGTCTTGAACTTATATCTTCACATTTGAGTTGCTGGATCATTCAAGTCTGCTGTTTAATGAAGTGAAGGAATCTCAAATTTTAATTATTGAATCATTCAGATCCACTAGTTAATGGAGAGAGTCTGGCAGCATTGGATCATTTAGTGGACTGGGTATTAAGCTTGGCGTCATTAGGACTGGGTTTGAACACTAGCTTTAACACATGGTTGTCATATTGAATCACTCATTTAGAGATAGAAGAGACTTTCAGGGTCAGGTAGTCCACCCTCCACATTTAGCAGATAAGGAAGACCATGAAAAGTGACTTACTCAAGGTCACAAGAATCATAAGTGGTAGAGCTTGAATTCAAATTCAGATACCATGACTCCAAATCCAGCACTCTTTCCATGGCACAATACTGAAGGAGACAGAGAAGTATGAGAAGAAATGAATGAACAGATACAGAATGAAATAAAGGGAAACAAAAGAAATATGTATGTACATAATAAATATATAATAAATAATATATTACACATAGTATATATAAAATAACTACATTAGTATTATCATCTTCATCATCATGACTGTTGTCATCATCGTAGCTAGAAAATGTAGAGAGCTTTAAGATTTGCAAAGCACTTTACAAATATCTCATTTCATCCTTACAACAACCTTGTGAGATAGGTACTATTCTTATTTCCACTTTACAGATGAGAAAACTGAGTTAGAGTTTAAGTGACTAGCTGTATGTAAGGAGAATTTTGTTATCCTTCATAGAGTTCAGTTTCTCAGGATCCATGACAATGGCAAAGTCTAGTTTCCAGGTGTTAGATAATAACTCCCAGAATAGCTCCAAGGGTTCCAGATGTTAATTCCTGGAATCATAGTGACAGACAGTCTTACTGAGACTGTACCATGAGATACGAGAGTGACATAATTGATATTTACTATGCTTATGCATAATAACAATATTGCTAAAGTTAACTTGTGAGCTTAATGTTGGCAAGATGCCTTCTTTGTCTGTTGTCTCATAAAGCAAGTGGGCACTGGTCAGTGAGTGGGGAATGCATAGAGGAATGCATGTATCTACCTCAACTAGCCCCCACTGAGGCTTGAAGGGATTTAGGGGAGGGCACAAGCTGTGCCTGTCTTGATTGACCCCATTGAGACATAGGGGTATTTGTCCCCTCTTCTCACTGGCCCCTGTAAGAAGGGTGAGTAGGAAATGCTGTAGGAGCTGGTACTTCCATTGTCAGCAACCTTTTCTGAGAAGATTAGACTAGAATAAAGCTGATTATTCACCCTGCTGAAGGTGTCTGCCTGTCTGAGGAGATCAAGAGTGAATGTTAGAGGCTGGAGTCCCAAACCTCTAGTGCCTCCTCTGTGTTGTCTGTGAAACACTTGCCCAAGATTACTTGGCTAGCATCTGAACCCAGAACATCCTCATTCTAAGTGTGGCATTCTTTTTACCATGCCACTTAGTTAATGAGGATGAGGATGATGAAGATGATAGCTAGCATTCATTCAGCTCTTTAGATCTGTGAAGTTCTTTACATATGTTGTCTCATTTAATCCTCACAAAACTCCTTATGGAGATGATGCTACTACTATTATCCCCATTTGACATTTGAGAAAACTGAGGGGCAAAGGGGTGATGTGACTAGCCCAGGGTGATTCAGTTAGTAAGTGTCTAAGGCAGGATTTGTTGAACTATGAGAAATCATAAAAACCAATATTAGTCCTAGGGAACAGGTAATGAAGAATACCTCCATCTCCTTGGTAGAGACAGGATACAACAAGGCAAGGTGTTAGATACATACACTGTTAGATGCAGTCATTATATTGGGTACTTCAGGAAAAAAATCCTCTTTCTGCAGCTGGGGTAGCAACAATAATCCTCCTTTTTGGTAAGTCCTGCCTTCCCCGGGAACCTCTTCCGTCCATATGGTTTAACAAAAAAATAAGTCCCATGTCACAAGTCACATGATTCCCTGCTGCACCGTTTTCTCTTGTACTAAATTCTCAAGTTTACTCCTTCCCATTATAGGTCTCTCACTGTGGTAGTAAAACAAAAACAAAAACCCTCCATTCTGAAAGGCCTTGACTCTCTTGCAGCAGACTCTCTCTACTGTAGGTCACCTGTAGGTTAACGGAATATAAGATCTTCCGTTCTATTAATAGGCCTATGTGACCACATGTGTTCCTTTTTCCCTTGGAACATGAGCTGTGTTCCCAGGTCTAAAGTTATATAGGTATTTCAATCACAGATGTCTTGTGGTTTTGAGCTCCAGCTGTGACACATCCTGAGTCACATAGAGCCCATCAGGTGATTCAGGGAGATTTATATTGCCTTGGGGGAGGAACTTGCCTAAAGGGAAGCTTGCTCAAGGGAGGCTTGCTTGCAGGAAGGCTTTCACACATTTTTGTGCTGAGCTAATTAGCCACTAAGTCAGGAGAGTTGTGATGCCTTCTGGCTTTGGACCTATTAGTGGAAAACTATATATACTGGGAGGTTGGTATTTTACTTTGGGGCTCACTCGTGGGAAGAATGTTTCTTTGTGATTTGGTGGACCAGACTCTGGGTAGCCATGGTTAAGGAGTTTCCCCCCACCCCAACTGTGCCTGAGTCCAGATATTTGTGATCCCTGGGAAGAATGTGATTAGGTATCTATTACTCTGTTTAGATAGTTGGAACCCTGTCTATTGAATTCTTTCTTGGACTACTTATCTATATTTAGCTATCTGATAATTAAAGCAAAATTGTTGACTCCTTTGAAGCTGTCTTTCTTTTAGAAAAGCAGATCAGAGACCCTGGGCTAGCAGCCCCCTGTGTGCTGGTGTGGTTGCTACTATACCACCCTACACCTCCTGTTTAATGCATCTCTCTCTTCCTTCTGTCATCTAGAAACTTCTGCTTGGTTCCATGCCTTGTGATTATATAAGAAGAAAATCTTTCACTAACGAATCCCTGGAAACTACAAACCTGCCACATCAGAGTCATCTAAGTAACATAATAGAGTGCAGAGGGCTTGGATCGAGAAGATCTGAGTTCAAATCCTGCCTCAGACACTTACAACAGATATAACCACAGCTAGGTGGCACCGTGGAGAAAGCAGGAGACTTGGAGTCAGGAGGACCTAAGTTCAAATTCTGTCTCAGGCACTTACTAGCTCTGGGCAAGTCACTTAACTCTGCCTCCATTGCCTTAATTGAAAATGGGGATGATAATATCACCTACCTCCCAGGATTATTCAAATGAGATCCTCTTTGTAGAGCATTTAGGACAGGGCCCGGCACACGGTAGGTACTATATAATTGCTAGCCATCATCATTATTACCTACAATGGGAGACCAATCAAGTAAACCTGAAATAACCATCCTCCCTTTGCCCCCATAGAACCTATGGCTCATTGCCTCCTCTTTGATCTGCCCTGGTGTAGCATGAACAAGGAACCCAGGAGGAGCGATGAGAGCTTAGTGGAACCTGAGTTGCCAAACCCAAGGACAGTCTGTTGAAGGACCATCTTTGATTCCCCCCTCCTCCTGCTGAGGTCTGAGGACCATCCATCAGGCCTGAGGCATTCTCATTTGTTGGATCCTTGATTGTTCCTGTTTGCCTATCTTATTTCCACCTTAAACTTCCCTAGTGTGAATTAAAGCGTACTATAAGAAAGGCCTAGGACTGTAAGTTTTTTCAGATTTAACTAATTCTTGCAAAGGCCTCCTTCCACTGCCAAAGGCCCAAACCCCTGTCACTGACTGGCACAGTAGATGTTTTAGCATCTCTGTCTGGCACCAGTGACTCAAGACATGAGGTTCTCTGTAGGCATTAGGTGGAAGCCTTTTTAGGTTTGTGTGTGAGAGACAGTCTGATGACACCAAGACAGACTGAAGAGAGTCTGTTTCTTCTCACAGTCTCTGTGTTCCATCTTATCCAGAAATATGCTCCTTTTTGTCTATGCTCCAGTTTTGCCTGGTAGAGATAAGCAGGTTAAGTCTAAGCTCGCTCAACACATGACAGCATTACAAAATAGCTGAAAATATCTATCACGAACAACCCCCCCCATTTTCTCTTATCCAGGCTAAACATCCCAATTCCTTCAACTCATCACCTGACATGATCTTCAAGGCCCTTCTTAATCATCCTTCCATGGATACTCTCCAGTTTATCAACATTCTTGCAAAATTCTTAACAGCAGCATGGAGCAAAGAACATGGCAGCTACTCCTCCCTCCATGCTATAAAAGTTTGGAATTCTGAGATTCTAAGTAGGGAACTACCACAGATACTAACACCCTCATATACAAGTATTTGTTCAGTTCTTTCTATCATGTCTAACTCTTTGTGACATCATATTTTCTTGGCAAAGATACCAGAGTGGTTTGTCATTTTCTTTATTTTACAAATGAGAAAACTGAGGCAAACAGGGTTAAGTGACTTGTACAGAGTCACACAGCTAGTAAGTATCTAAGGTCAGATTTGAACTTAGAAAGATAAACGTTTCTTACTCCAGGCCTAGCACTCTATTCACTGCCCCGTATAAGAATATGGTTTCATATAAATATATACTAGATATATAGACAGACAGAAAGATAGAGAGAGAGATAGACAGACAGATAGATAGATAGATAGAAGATATCCATTGAGTCCTTGAGTGATGTCAGAAAAAGAGAAAAACAGATTTTGCTCCTCAATCTTCCATCTTTTCTCTCAGAGTACATGCAAGTTGTCACAATTAAATGACATGTAGATTTGTCCTTGGGCTGATGTGACAAATCAATAAAGTATTTCCCAAAATATCTGAATGTCAATCATAATATTTGAGCCCTAATACAGTCTCTTCACCACCGCCTCACATACAGCCCCCCTCTATTTCAAGGCAATTCTACAGCATTGTATACATAAAATAGTACAAAATTACCTTACAATCCATAAATAACTGCATGTCCTATTTTGGGGAAGAGTTTTAGGTATTAGGATATTAGTTCATTTGGCTTCTCACTAGGGTTAAAAAATGCAAGGGCTCCTCAGTGGAGATGTATGACGTACTTATTCCAAAATAAAATGTACTCCATCTAAAGTCCTAGAGACAATAACTATTTTGGAAATATTTAATTTTAGCATCAAAAACTTTCAAGAGATAATCACACACAAAAACTCTCTCCCTCCTCAAACTTCTTCAAGCATTCTCTCTGCATCTCTAATTTATCCATATCACGCCCTTCCTCGCAGCTTACTTTGTGTGCAGATCATAGTCCCCTTATTAGATTGTAAGCCCAGTGAAGGCAGAATCTGTGTCATTTTTCATTTCATAGGGCCTGGCATATATTAGGCACTTTGCTGCATTAAAATGAATGCCCATGAAGAAACTCAATACAGAATAATTTTCTAGACAGCAATACAAACTGACAGTGGCTGGCAACAGACATCATTTCCTGGAAAACTATATAAGGAACACAACAGAGAGAGAGTTCTTGTTTGGCCCCATGCCACTGACCATTCTCATTCTTCCCTTTCCTTTTCGTGTTTCATTTAAATTCATTTATAAATGCTTTAATCAGAATAGTGGAAATAACTCAAAGAGGTTAATATCGATATTCCCAGCATATTGCATTCCATTTGCATTCCAGTTCCTGCATCAACCTCCCAAGTGACAGGCCAAATACTCAGGTCAATGCCCCTTAGCAGAGCATGGTTTCCACCCAACGACCACCCCTCCCTTGTGTTACAGGAACGCTTCAGGTGCCCCGCTCTGCTAATCAGCAAAAGTAAGCAAACAGGGCAGATCTAGGCATCATCTTTGCTTCAAGATACTTCTATTCCCCAATCTCCTACTAGTTTCCTTATCTTGTTACCAGCTACATGAATTTAATTTCTGTTCTGTCCCTTTAATTATTGATTAGCCTAGAGGGTTCCCTGCTGTGGGACCTAAGTAGCCTTGATATCATAACTCTGTCAGGAATATGGAGGTGCTCTGACCATCGCAAGCCTACTCATCATTTTTCTAATTCCTTCCACCACATTCAAACTCAGCTTTTTTTAAAAAAAATCTGTCACCCCAGATTTCTCTATTACTCACAAGGCCACAGAGTCATTTGGAGATTGTGCTCATCCCTAATGGATATTTAAGGTGATGTATATAGAATCTTCAGCCGACAGGACTCTGTGTCAGCACAGTCCACAGAGTCCTGTAACTCAAGGTGAGCATGTCTGCACTCTGAGCTTGCCCCCCAGAACACATGAGTAAACATTCCCACTCTCAGGACTGCTGTCAGAGTATTTTGTCTTGGGCTTGGCTAAAATGCTGTTAAGGCTTAAGCTAGCCATCAGATTTCTGTCTCATAGTAGACTATGAGCTTAAAGCGGCTTGGTGCATGACAAAAAGTCGTTTTTTTCCTTTGGGACTGGGAAAGAAATCACAGTGCCTGGGACATTTGGATATTCTTTTCCCTGTCTTGTAAACATGTTCCTTGTCCTCTTGAAGGGCTAGATGTCTGACTCATTAAAAGGATGTCTGTGTCTTCATTCTCCTGAAACATGACAACCCAAGACCACCACTGGTTTTATCTGTCCAGTGCTATAGAAGCAATCTATAGAGAGCACCAGCAACTGTCATGTAATGTAAAAGGGTCTTTACCTATCTACCACGCATACTTAGGCATTACCATTTTCAGAACGCCATAGCACAAAACACTACCTCCCTTGTAACCAACACACACATACATACACACACACACACACACACACACGCCTTAGAAGTCAACCCCTCTAGTCAACCCCCATCCAATATGGAAACTCCCTCAAAAGCCAAACATGTTTATTCCTTACACCTTTCATTGACGAAAAATTTTTATTTGGGCCCAATCTTCCTTCCTGTCACTTTTGCTCTGTGATCCTAGCTTCCATCTCTGGGGCCAAGCAGACTAAGTATAATACCTCTTTCTATCCTATGTAATAGCCCATCAAATATTTCTCTCCTCCAAACTAAATATTCTCATTTTTTCCCATCTATCTTCAAATAGCATTATCCCTAGTCCTCTTACCAAGGAGCTACTACTCTCCCCTTGAAGTGATCCAGCTTGTCCATGTCCTAGAAATAGGGCTTCCAATGTGTTTTGTATGACTTCATATGTATAATGGATACGGTTTTTCTTGCCTTCTCAATGGGTACACTAGGGGCTAGTGGGAGAGAGAGAATTTGGAACTAGAAATAAAAACATTAAAAAAAAATAAAAACAGGGCTTCCAGAAGGAAAATACTCCACATGTGGTTGACCCAGTCAGATAGCAGTAAAATCATCACTTTACTCATCCATATGTTCATTAATGTAACCTAAGATCACATTAGTTTTTTGACTGTTACATGTCATTGCTGACTCATTAAATTTCCAGTCTACTAAACTCCCCAGATCTTTTTCAAATAACTTGTTTTCCAGCGTTATCTCCCTCAACCTATATTTGAATCATTGATTTTTTTTTTAACCTATTTGTAGCACTTTACTTTTATTCCTATTCAATTTCATCATGTTAGATTGTGTCCACTGTCACAGCTGGTAGAGACTTGTTGGAATCTCATATTATATGGCCTTGAAAAGGTTACATAACCATTGTAGGCCTTGTTTTCCTCTTTGGTAAAATGTAGATAATCATATTTGCCCTATCTATTATTGGGGGCCACGTGGGTACCAATCCCAAGTGTGAGCGGAGATGTGAAAGAGAGGGGGAGAGAGAGAGAGAGTAAAGTAGCCAGACAATGTGGATAGTTCAAGGAAGAACCACGAACTCCATTTAATGATGATTTGAACAAGGTTTTTAAAGATCCAAAGGACAAAGATTCAAGTATTCTCATCAATAGACTTAGTTTTTCACATCCTGGGATATTATCATAGTTTTATCGTTACAATAGTCTACTA
>JAQQSV010008320.1:0-13800 GCA_028646515.1 Pseudochirops corinnae
TGAAAGTATTTGCAGATCCTATACATGATTGCACGCCACCATGGGGGGTGGGGGGGAAGTGAGGGGAGAAAATCTGAAACTCAAGTGAATGTGGAACTGAATCTTGTAAATTAAAAGTAAATAAACAAGTCATTTTAAAAAAATAAATAAAATACAGTGATCTAGAAAAAAGAAAAAAAATAAATAAATCTATGATCCCATGAAGGAGTTTACCCAAGAGCTAAGATTCAAACACAAGTCTTCTGAGATGTGGTCTGATCAAGAAAAGATAACATGGGACAATTACATACATCATTCTGGATACTATATTTCACTTAATGCAGTCTAATTAGCCATTTTTTGTTTTGTCCTTTCCAGTTCATCCTCCTTAGCAGAGAAAACAGAAGCAGAGATCTGAGTAATTCTTCCTCTTCCCCATCCATTATCGTTCTCCTCTCTGGTCTTAGCAATGTTCCTCTTTCTTCTTTAATTCTGTCTTAGCTTTTTAAAAAAGTTCAAGTTTTTTTGGTTGACATCCTCAAGTATTCACAGCCAGCCTCAACTTTAGTTCTCTTGCCATTATTCTCACACAGCACTGTTACTCTTTTGCATTCATTCTTCATCTTTTTTTTAAATTCTGTTTCCTAAACATGACTAAAATTCCCAGGTGGTTGACATTGTAAGTTCCCTCTTTAGCCAGCTTCCCTTTTCCTTCCTTATTGGAATTGTTTCTGTTTACAGCTCCAGAATTTCATTAGATTCCCCTTGGGCTGACTTGCCTGGTAGAATTTTAGGCCATGGGTTTTTTTTTTTTTAGTACTTCTCTGAACCTATCTCTACATATAAACTTTCTCAACCCTTTAGAATGTGCATATAAAATCTAGCATGGCTGTTAGGTGATGTCTGACTTCCCCCTCCTCTGTCACTAATTCTAAGATAGAAGGGTAACTTTTCCTCCAAGATTCCCATCATTTCTACTTCAACAGCCATTTATCTCTTCATCATTGGTTAGAATTAGTTCCAGTATACCTGTTCCTCTCATTGCTTCCTTTGTTTTTTGAAGGACGAGATGATCTTTAAAATAAGCCAAGACTATCTGAATTTGGAGTAGACATCCCCCATCACTTCTGTCTCATGCCTCTATAACCCTGACATGTTAATCTTTGTGTCACCAGTGTCTTATACATAATTAGCACTTAATTACAGAAATGACAGAAATTTGTTGTGGAAAAAATCACTGGATTTGAACCTCCTTGAGCCTCAGTTTTCTCATTTGTAAAATGAAGAAACTGCACTTCATTATCTCTAGGTTTCTCCCCATCTTGTTCTTTCTTCTATTCTAAGGCCAACTTATACTCTTTACCATCTACTGATGAATAAAAAGCAAAACCCCTAAAGGATATGCTTCATGGGTGAGTTTGGAACGATTTGCTTAGGGTAACAATTTAGTATAACATGAAAGCACTGAATGGAGTCAGAATGCTTTGGTTCTGCCACTTAACTAGCTGTGGGGATGGACTGTGTAAGACATAACTATTATTAACCAGATAGTCTTCTGAAACCCTACCCTGACGCTTCATCATAGTATGGAGATAATCAGTTTTATCCAATCCAATCAACATTTAAGTACCTATGAAATGAAAGGCACTGAGCTAAACCACTGGGGATACAATTAATTTTTAAAAAACAATCTCTTATCTCAATGAGTTTACAATCTAAAGGAGACAACACACAAAAAGAGGCAGAAAAGGGTGGGGAGGTGGGGATACCAGGGGTAGCCAGCAAGGGGGCATCTTGTTCCTCAAAGCTGAACCTAGACAGGGCAGTAGATGCAAAATAGCGTGACTTGAGAGTTCAGTTTCTGCTCTCTATAAAGGAAGGCATTAGGAGAAGTTTGGTACTCCTCTCTCCAGCTCTCTAATCAGAGAAGAGAGGAGGCTGAGGGAGATGGAGTCAGCCAAGGCTTGAGTTAGCAACACAGTGGTAAGTTTAGAAGTGATGAGTTTATCCTGGGAGGGGCTACTTGTTTTGTGGAGTTGAAACAAGGTAAGTCAGCAGATACAAAATGGAGCTTTGACCTTTGGTTAAAACCCTGGGGTTTTGAAGGCCATGCCAATAGAGTGCAAACTCTAGAAGGCTTTTTAATCCTGGAAAGATTCCAACTACAGTGCTGATCATGAGCTGGATCTACTATTTAAGGACCCACCTATCTATCACCAATAGGGTGTCTGCTGGGTGATGAATTGTTTCTCCATAGCAACCCATGAAACAGAAACAATACAGAATGGTTCACAATAACCTTATGCTTCTGTAGTGATGATAGCAGAGTAGTTGAAAAAGGACTAAAGTGTGCTAAGAACCACATAGTTCTCAGACCAGCTACAAACATTAATTCAACTGTTTATACTCAAAAAGTAAATTCTTTGTCCAACATCCAATGATTATCTATTATACTACTAGAAAAAGTGAACCATATCAATATTCACATTCTCATTAAAAGGGAAACCAGAAGTTATAAGGAGTTTCAGATAAATGGAAGAGGTTCTTCTGAGAGAGGCAATGAATTAGCAGGATTGATTTCATCATGTACTCATAGAATATGTGGTTATCTAGTTTCAGAGTGCTCACAAAGAGCATAGGCAAAAGCCACCATGAAGATACATCTACAACCTTTGTAGCAACAACTGGACAAGATCTTCCAAACCAAGTCCCCAAATACATGGATACTCAGTGATTTCAGTATGAAGGTGGGCTCAGAGAAGAACTATTTTCACACTGGAATATGTTTCCAGATTAAGAAACTAAAGAAGCAAAGACTTACAAACCACTTGCAAGGCTCACATGTCTCTATCATGAATACCTTATTGAAATAGAGAGCCAGAAGGGGATCTGCATAATGTGTCAGGGGCTTTCCCCTAGATCTGCTGATGTTGCATTAATATCAGTGGAACATCTGGGCTGTCTACTGGCTATCCTTAGTCCTTGTCACATGACCAGCCCATCTCCTTTCAGGTAATACCTCTCTCCAGTGATATCCTTCACACCACTTCTCACGACAATTTATTTCTTCGTTGATAATATGCCATAGTCTACTCTTGTCCACCATGTACCTTTCCATTGTCGTTTGGGTGATCTCCATTTTTAATTCTTCATGGACTGTGATAGAATCTGATGTTAAAAACATGGGTCTTTGTTTCAGGGGAAAGCTTGGGAGTCATTAAAAGCATTATGCAATTTCTCAAAGGCCATCTAACCCAATCCCCTCATCCTCTTCCATTTGGGGCCTCATTTGTTTTCTATCTACAGTGTCTACCTAAGACACACAAACACACACACATTACACTGGTGTTTAGTACATATTTACACATGAATAATGAGAATATACCTATGTACATAAATATGTACATTGACATACCAGCTCTATTTTCTACCCATCCAACTACATAACATAGTCTGGAGAAGAGGCATCCTTCATTCATTTCTTTGTTCATCTTCTTGTATAATTAATATGACCAAACTTAGCTGAGTGATTATGGTTGTTAATTTGTGCAGCATCCCAGGGCTTGATACAATCAGTCAACACAACAGAATTCACTTTGTTCAATGACTCTCTGGTTATTAACATCAAGACATAGACAAAGAGATATGTTCACCCAAGTATTGATCACTGTCATGGAGGATGTGTAACTCAGAGTACAAATGGAAGAGAAATCCCTATAGATGGCAAGGGAGTCCAGATGCTCCCATCTGTGGATAATATTATTATCATAGAAAAGTTATTTTAAGGACATTGGCAATTAGATGGCATAGGGGATATGGTACCAGACATGGGGTGACAAAGATCTGAGTTCAAATCCTGCCTCAGACACTAACTAGCTCCGTGACCCTTTTTAAGTCAATGAACCACTTTCAGCCTCAATTTCCTCATATGCAAAATGGAGAAAAGACTAGCATCTCCTTCATAGCTTTGTTGTGAGGACCAAATGAGATAATAATCTCCTCACCCCCTACCCTTGTTTCCATCTGGCCCCTAGCCATCACTGAAGCAATCATTTAGAGAAGGGTCTCACCTTCCTCCATCACCAACACCAACTGCTAACCAACAGCCACCAGGAGGCACGTGCCAAGGAGTGACCATGCTCCCCCAACCACCAGTCCTCCTTCCAACCATCTGAGGAAGCAAGCCTTATAGCGACAGGATCTGGCAAGTGCTGCAGCCCCAGCCTCCTCAGCAGCCACAGCCCCTGAAGCCACCAAAGTCCTCAGTCTTGTCAAATGGCTTGACATCTGAAACGGTTATGGTTTTTATCTGTGGAAATGATGCCAAAGACATAAAGACACCTGCTTTGTCACTACCCTAAGGACCATAAGGTCTTTCCCTCTGATCTTTAGCTGAAACCTCCGATATATATATATGAATAATAATCACTAACATTTATATATGGCAGCAAGGTGGCACAGTAGATAGAGTGCCAGGCCTAGAGTCAGGAGGACTCATCTTCCTGAGTTCAAATCTGGCCTCAGATGTGTGACCCTGGGCAAGTCACTTAACTCAATTTCCTCAATTTCTTCGTCTGTCAGATGATCTGGAGAAGGAAACGGCAAGCCTCTCCAGTATCTTTGCCAAGAAGACCCCAAATGGAGTCACAAAGAGTCAGACACTCCTGAACAACAACAACAACATTTATATGGTACTTACTATGTACGTGCCCAGGCACTGGGCTAAGTGTTTCACAATTGTTCTCATTTTATCCTCATGACCTCCCTGGGAGGTATGTGCTATTTCTAGCCCTGTTTTACAGATGGGGAAACAGAGGTTAAGTGATTTGACCAGGGTCACACAAATCTGAGGCCAGATTTGAACTCAAGAAAATGAATCTTCCTGGCTCCAGGCCCAGCACACCATTCACTGCACCCCTCATCTGTCCCCTGAACAGAGATCGGACGTGGAGCATCATGAACCTCAGGCTAGAATAGCTGGACTGTGGAACATTTGGAGAGGAGTAATGCCCAAGGGGACTGGAAAGGTAGATTTGATAGTAAATGATAAGCAGACAGGAGGCAATAGGAGGCAACAGGAGCCACCAGAGTGCATTGTCTTGTTGGAAGGAATATTCATCTCGGTGAGATGCTAGATGCATTGGAGCTAACATTCCCACATCCTGACCTATCACCTTCTACATTTTTCGGGGGGAGGGAGAGTCTAGATCGGGGATTTAATTGGAGTGGGGAGTTTCTGGTGAGAAAATTCCCACCACCCAGATGGATCAACAACTTTTTTGGACCTTAAAGTGGAGGAAGAGAAATTGCTCAATGTACTGAGAAGTTAAAAGACTTGTCCAGGGTCACAGAGCCAGAATGTGTCAGATCAGGAAATGAACTCAGGTCTTTCAGAAGATCTGAGTTCAAATCCAGCCTCAGGTGCTTACTAGTTGTATGACCTTGGACAGATCAGTTAATCTCTGTTTGCCTCAGTTTCCTTATCAATAAAATGGGGACAATAACATCGCTCACCTTGAAGGGTTTCTGTGAGGCTCAGATGAGGTCATATATGTAAAGTGCCTACCTAGTAGGTGTTACATAAATGTTAGCTATTAGAATTACTGTTTGTGCCTGTTAAGGTTGACTCTCTATCTACCATACATATCATCTTTCCTCATGTAGTAGGTGCTTAATCAATGCTGGGATCGAAGAGCCTGGCATCTGGAAAATCAGCTCAGCACAGTAGGTAGAGGGAGTCTAGCTCAACTCGCTAAGTACGCCAGGAATAATGTTTGCTCATGCTATTAATCCAGCTCCTAGGGGTGGGAATGGAGAGATGGGGAAAGCACGGAGGGGAGGAGTGTTTGTTTTGGAGGGCTCCGCTGCACCACTTTCAGGATGTGATCTTGAGATTCCTCCACCTTCCCAGCCTGGGACCAATCCCTCTGCACAGCCCTGGGCTCCATGCCAGCAAGGCCTGGGGGTCATAGCTAAAGGCCTTAGGAAAACAGTCCTACATCCAGGCAAACATGGGCATGGAACACTCATTCCCTCTGAGGCGCTGAATTACATGCTGTGGGAATGCAACCACCACCTCTACTACTACTAATAATTAGCATCTATATGTTGCTGTAAGTCTAACAAATCACTTTTCATGTGTTATTTCATCTGATCCTCATAATAATCCTGATGAGGTTTGTACTATTATTCTCATTTGGGATTTTCTTGGCAAAGACATTGGAGTGGTTTACCATTTCCTTCTCCAGCTCCTTTTTACAGATGAGAAAATCAAGCCAAATAGGGTTAAGTGACTTGCCCAGGGTCACACAGCTAGTAAGTCTCTGAGGCTGGATGAGGATGGATGAGGTTGGAAGACTCAGGAAGATGAGTCTTTCTGACTCCAGGCCCAGAACCCTATAATGCCATCTATAATGTAAAAACTCACTTGGATAATCCCAGGCAGAAACCACTATAACCAAACAAGGTTCTGTGAGCAGTTGTAAAATGTTTTCCTTGAGGGGCAGCTAGATGGTAAAGTGAATAGAGCACTGGCCCTGGAGTTAGGAAGACCTGAGTTCAAATCCAGCCTTAGACACTTGACCCTTACTAACTCTGTGACCTTGGGCAAGTCACTTAACCCCAATTGCCTCACAAAACAAAACAAAAACAATAAAACGCTTTCCTTAGTGACACAGGAATAGATGGAGTAATGGCTAGAATAATGTCTTGTACACCGAGCCTTCAATGATCCCTTTTCAGAGGATAGGGAATAGGGAGCTGTGCTTAGAGTCAAGAAGACTTTGGTATAAATCCCGTCTCAGAGACAAACTAGATAGTTGTAAATGGACCTTATCTAGCCAAATTGTATCACATCTCATGGGATCGGTTTTCTCATCTATAAAATGGAGACAATAGTGCCTGTAGTAATTGTTGTGAGGATCAGATGGGATGATTTGGGAAAGCCATTTGCAAATCTGAAGGAGCTCTGGCAATTCCAATTATTCTTAGCAGGGAGAGGCCTCAGTCTTTTGAGGTGAGCTCCCAGACCACAGCTGATCTGTGATTTCTTCCAGGAACTGAAATAATGCATTTTCAGTTCTGGAAAAAATCCAAGTCTTCCTCCCAACAAAAACTTAGAAGTAAATCTCTCAGGCTTGGACGCATTCCAGGTTTGGTTTTTACCAGTGATCAACACTTTGGAACACAAATACGACATCTGGAATTATGCCTCATGGCCTGAATCACATGCTGCTGTTGGTTTTGGGGTGTGTGTGTGTGTGTGTGTGTGTGTGTGTGTGTGTGTGTGTGTGTGTGTTTAAACTGAGTAAATGAGACTTCCTAAGGCAAAAAGGGTCTAGTGGTCTGTAGGAGACAGAAATTAGGATGGACAGGCCAATCATCACTGTGCCACCAGTCAGAAACCTCTTGCTAGACAGAAATGCTGGTCTTATGAAAGTAATTCAATGTGGTTTATCACGGATTTCTGGGCTCAGAGTCAGAAAGTGCTGGGTTCAAATCTTCTGTCTGACAAGTGATTCTGGATAAGTCATTTAACCCCTCCAAGATTTAGTCTTGTTATCTTTAAAATGAAGGTGTTGGACTCGATGACCCCTAATGCCCCTCTCAATCTCTAGGCACCTCATAAAGTTCCCTCATACCAGGGGAATGCTGGAGTCAATTCCAATCAGCACATGAGATCTGATTGTTAAATTTTCAGTATAAGCATTTATACCTTGGAAACTGGCAAATGCAATATAACAGGGTTCGATTTATTATTTTGTGGATTGTATAGACCAGGCACAGGAAACCTACGGCCGTAAGGTCACATGTGGCCTTCTAATTCCTTAAGTGTGGCCTTTTGACTGAATCTGAATTCAGATTCAGTCAAAAGGCCACACTTAACGATTTAGAAGGCCAAAGGTTCCATACCTCTGCTCTAGACTTAAAGTGATGAAGAAAATATTAATAAGGCAGATTAAACAAAAGTGTATCCTGTGCATATTTTTTTTTAGAGAGTTCATTGTTTAACATTTACCATTTAACCACTGCCTTGGACAGAGCTACTAAGTTACATCTGAGTTGCTCAGGTATCTGTGGAAGGATTCTCTACACAGATCCTTTGAATGTTCTCATAGAAATAAAATTTCCTCATCTGTTGAAAATATTTCCAGTGCATATGGGACTTTCCTTACAAGAACTCAGACCATAATGATGTCTTAAGAAACCTTTCCCAGAGACCTTTGTAGCAGAGAAGGGCAGGTAATGGCATCTCCACATAACAGGTAAGGACGATGATGATGGTGATAGCCAGTATATATAGTGCTTTAAGGTTTGCAAAGCATCTTGTCATCTCATCTGATCCCTATAACCACCCTATGGGGTGGGTGCTATTATCCTCTCCAATTTACAGATGGAGAAACTAAGGCTATGAAAAGTTGAGTCACTTACCCAGGGTCACATAGCTAATAAGTGTCTGAGGGAAGGCTTGAACTTAGATTTAAGTTCTGTGTTCTATTCACTGTAGCGTTCTAGATGGAGAACGGGAGATGCTAGCAGACAATATTGGTAACACTAGTCAGGGGGCCAATTTAACCACGTACCCAATCTTCCTTGTGGCCTATACCTCTGAGGCCGCTTCTGCCATTTTGTTAAGCTGAAATTAGCCATATAGCAGCCTCCAGCCCCTTTTCTTTCTTATAACTAGTAAAACATTGTCTTTTCCGGCTCTGACCACTTTTTTCCCCTCTCTGTCCTACTTTCTTGCAATTCTCCGTATAAGACCCTTGGAAGGGCTGTATAGCCCAGCTCTGCTTTCAATTACAATACAATACTCTGGGAGGAAGTTTCTGAATCTGAGTCTTTGGGTTTGCAATTGGCCATGGCAACACCAGCCACAAAGATGGGAACTCTTTTCAGAATAATTGCAGATTCCATTCACTGTGACTTGGAAAGAAAGGGTCAGATTGCTGTCTCTGAAACTCTTGGGGTGGGAGGAGACTCCCCTCAAAGCGAGGGGAGAGAAGTGCTGTCCAAACTGATTCCTCCATCCTCTGTTCTCTTCCTACAGCTTCTCAGAAGTGAGATTCCTGCTTCTCCCCTGCTCCAAGACCCAGAGAGGCCCCAAGATGATTCCTTGGCTCTCAGAGCTAGGAGGAGACCCAAGAGAAGCTAGAGTCAAGAGGCAATTTCTATCATTTAGTATGAGGTCGGTGAAAAACAAGAACCCTGAAAGTGCTGGAGAATTGAACTATGCCTGTCTTAGGAAAAAAAGAAAACTTGAGAGCAGCTAAGACGTGGGAGAAAGGATACAATAAAAGGTGGTCTTAAGCTGGAATAAAACAGACCTGGCCTAGGAATCAGGAATCCTAGGTTGCAGTGCCCCATCTGTCACTCTCTGGATGGCCTTTGGAAAAGCACTGGGCTTCTGTGACACTCAGTTTCTTCTTCTACAAAATGGACTTTTTAAAATTCAATGATCTCTAGGCTTCCTTCCAGCTACAACATGCTATAATCTGAAAGCAGAGGGAAATGTTTGTGCTTGAGAAAGCCAAAGGGAATATGGAGGAGGGCAGTGCAGTAGAAAGAACACTGGCTCTAGAATCATACTATATACAAATCTATCTATCTATATGTATATCTATCCATCTATCCATCTATTCATCTATCTATCTATCTATCTATCTATCTATCTATCTATCTATCTATTCTATCATCTATATCTACACACGTGTGTATGCATGTGTGTGTGTGTGTGTGTGTGTGTGTGTGTGTGTGTAGAGAGAGAGACAGATAGATAATAGCTCTTTTCATAGGAACAAAACAGAATCTAAAGGAACAAGAACTAGAGCTAAGGGTGCCCACCTAGTGGGGTACGAATGAACAAATGATAGTATAGGAATATAATGAGATATTATTATGCCATAAGAAATGACAAAATGGACAATTTCAGAGGAAACTTGGAAGATGTCTATGAATTGATACAGGGAAATGAGCAGAGCCTAGAGATAAGTTTATATTATTATATAGAACATTATAAAGAAAAATAACTCTGCACAGTTTTAGAACTTTGACTGATGCAATGTTTCCAGAGAATTCAATTGACCTCTGTTTCCAGAGAATTCAAAATGAAGCATGCTACCTGTTTCCGGTCAGGGAGGTGAGGAATTTAAAATGCAAAATGAGATGCATAACTCTGGACATGGCCAACATGGGAACTGGCTTCACTTCACTTTGCTATGAGGGTTTTGTTGTTGTTGAATATGGAGAGGGGGAGGGAGAAGGAGGGAATGGAAAGAAATTCTTGTTAACTGGAAAAATAATAAATTTTTTAAAAGTTAGGGGGATGAACTAGATGGTTGCTGAGTTTCCTTTCAGTTCATATCAGAATGAAATGAATGGAGGGAACATTAAACCCAAAGGAATGGGGGAATTTTAGCCAGGTGACGACTGGCAGGGGAGAGCTTGGTATTATGGAAAGAGCAGTTCAAAGCCTCCTGACACTTGCCCCTTATATCTTGGGTAAGTCCCTGACCTACCCAGAGCCTGTTTTTTCCTTGTAAAATGAGAGGATTGAACAAAGATGGTCTGTAAAGGCCTCTTCCAACTTTAGCATTAAGACCTCTGACCTTCCAATTGCTGAATTTTACTAAAGTATATTTAGAAACAAGTTTACATGCAGAAGATTCAGAAACATAATTTTAACTTTGTTTTACTTTGCAAAAAAATTGAGTCAAAATTCAGATTTTTATTTGGATACTTGTAATAAACATGTAAACGCATATTTACAAAAGGATAATATGATAGAAAATGTACACAGTGAAACAATTATGAACTTCTTATTGTAGCACGTCATTTCTATTTTCCTTAATGGAACACGAAAAAAATTACATTTATACAACCCCTCAAGAATGTGGGGTATGTTGTGCTCCTAACTATAATGAGATTCCTTTTTAATAAACACAAAGCACAGTCATGCAAATCGTCACCATTCCCACACATATAATCAAAATTTCCTTTAGGAAAACATCTTGATCCACTCATACTAAACTTAAAAAAATATCAAATATGGTACATTGTTTCTGTATGTTTATGTGCATTCCCCCTCAATGTGAGTGATTAATCTGCATTATTCATAACAAACAAATCATATTTCTTGTTACATGATGTTAGTGATGTCTTTGAGGTATTTCGTGGATTCCATATGTTTTGTCAGTCAGTAAATATTTATTAAACACTACGACTATGTGCTAGGCACTGTCCTAAGCATTTCGGATACAAAGAAAAAGAAAAACAGAAAAAAGCAAAAAGCAAAAACTCCCTGCCCTCGGGGAGTTTACATTCAAACGGAAGAGACAACGTATTAAAAGTTTGGTATTTTCAAAAGTATAAGCAGAGTAGAGAAGAAGGGGGTGGGTGAGAGGTGAGACAAGCCTACTGCAGAAGGTGGGATTGGGACTAAGTCTTCTAGGAGGTCAGGGAGACTAAAAGAAGGAGGTGAGGAAGGAGCACCTTCTGGGTATGGGGGACAGCCAGTCCAAAGGCAAGCAGATGACAGATGGGGTTTCCAATGGGAGGAACAGCAAGTTGGCTGGTATAACCAGATAACAAAATGTAAGAAGACTCAAATGTTGGGAAGGGGCCAGGTTATAAAGAATTTTAAATGCCAAACAAAGGACCAGAGGAGTTGTGATAAGAAAGTACTGAGTGGTGGACTGAAATGGTCAGACCCGTGTTTAAAGGAAATTGTTTGGCTACTGAGCAGAGGATAGACTGAAATGGGGAGAAATGTGAAGGAGGGAGACTATTTGGGAGGCCATTGCTATATCCCAGGTGAGGGGTTATGAAGGTCTAAATGAGGGTGGTGGCCACGTGAGTGAGAGATATTGTAAAGGCAGAAATGATTTGGCAATGGATAGAATATGTAGGGGCAGCCAGGTGGCATAGTGGATAGATCCCTGAGCTTGGAATAAAAAAGATTCATCCTCCAGAGTTCAAACCCATGCTTAGGCACTTAGTAGCTGTGTTACACGTGACTGAACAACAACAAAAAGCTTTAACAAATAAATTAAAATACAGTAGAACCTAAATCATGTTAATTTGTGATTTCTAAGTTCATACACTGCTGCAGGGATCTTTATGTACAGGTCAGGGGTCTAGCTTTTATTTGATTCTGATGCCAATGATCTAGTCTAACCCTATCACTGTCAGATGAGGAAATCAAAAAGAAAGTTAAGTTACTACTTCCTGCTCCCCTCATTTTCTCGACTTCTTCTCCTCAGCCACTTTCCCACCCTGGAGAAATCTTCACCTTGAGGCTGCTTCTCTTGAAGCTCACTAGAGCTTATTCTCCTGATTGATGGGCAGTTAGGTGGCCTAATGGATAGCATACCAGGCCTGGAGGAAGGAAGACTCATCTTCCTTAATTCAAAGCTGGCTTCAGCCAATAGCTGTGTGACCCTGAGAAAGTCACTTAACCCTGTTTGCCTCCAATTCTTCATCTGTAAAACAAGGTGGAGAAGGAAATGGCAAACCACTCTAGTATCTTTGCCAAGAAAACCCCAGTGGGCTCATGAAGAGTCAAACATGACTGGATAACAATAACAACAAAGTGTATGTGGGGTTTTTTTTTGGTTTTTTTTTTCCTGCTTTTTGGAGGGCAATTGGGGTTAAATGACTTGCCCAAAGTCACAGAGCTAGTGTGTCAAGTGTCTGAGGCTGGATTTCCGCTGCTCTATTCACTGCGCCACCTAGCTGCCCCCTACAAAGCGTATGTGTTGTGAGAGTAAGGAGCTGAGCAGGACACCAAGGCTGTGAGCCTGAGTGACTGGAAGGATGGTGGTACCTTCAACAGTCAGAGGGAAACTAGGAAGAGAGGGGCATTTGAGGGGTAGATGGGAAGATGCTAAGTTGGAGATCCAGTTCTGCCAGAACAAGAATATCATGGAATTTTGTGCCTTACACAGACATTTTGAAAATTTGCCTCTTTTTCCACTTGGATTATCAGATAGTTCATTACGACATCTTAAATCCTCTATAACCTATTTATACAGTTCTCTATTCCATAGCATTCGCTGTCAACAGAACAGGAATTTTTCTAGACCTAACACTAGTAAAATGATGCCCAAAATGAAGCTTTGTATGATATTAAGCCTTCAGTTTTCTGAATTTCTTCTAAAGCAATGTTTATCTCTCAAGTAGCAGCCTCAGAAACCATACCTGATAGTCATCTTTAATCCGTGGAATAACACTGAAGAAAATTAATATAGCCATAAAAAGAGCACAGAGGATTAGCAATAAACCATCCAAATTGCTCTCTGAGAACTATGGATACAATCACGCTAATGCTGCCAAGCCTGTCTGTCAGTATAAGTGGACACACTTCTCACAGTAGCATTGTTCCTCCTTCATTCTCCTCCCAGGCTGGTTCCTGACCTTTTGGACTTCAAAATCATGTGCCTCTACTGCAGTCTCATTAGGGAACTTCCCTCAGTGGCCTCCTCATCCTGAATTATCCTACCACCTGTGAGGCCTGCTCAACATATGCTCACTCTATCTTTCTGCAGCCTACATTTTGTGAAGAGGCCTAGGTTAATCTGCCTTCATTCCCTTCCCAGCTTTGTTTATGACTTTCAAAATTTCTCAATCAAATCACAGCCCATTCTTTCATCCCCTTCCCCTACTTTTCAGCTCCCTTTTGTGCATCTTCCTCCATTAGAAAGTAAGCTCTTTGAGGGCAGGAAGTTGTAGATAGATAGATAGATAGATAGATAGATAGATAGATAGATGGATAGATAGATAGAGACAGATAGATAGATATAGATATAAAAATATGTAATTATA
>JAQQSV010008321.1:0-13799 GCA_028646515.1 Pseudochirops corinnae
CAAAGTGAGCCCCAAAGCAAAACCTCACATCAGGGTGTATATATAGCCTTCTCCTGGATGGGAGACTGTCATAGCCCTCTTGACCCACTGCCCAATCAAAAAGTAATAAGATGTGGGCATTGCTGAAGAACAAGCCTCTTACCACAGGCTCCATGTGACCACATTCAGTCTATTAGGGGGCACAATATACTTTCAAAAATGGAAAGGTTCTCAGAGTCACTTAAGCCACTTAAGCAAAGGGCCTAGGGGCAGGGAAGATCTTCAGATTCCCATAACAGGAAGGAAGGAAGGAAGGAAGGAAGGAAGGAAGGAAGGAAGGAGGAAGCAAAAAAGCATTTACTCAGCGTCCACTATGTGCCAAGTGCTTTACAAATATTGTTTCATTTGATCCTGACAACAACCCTGGGAGGTAGGTGGTGTGGTTATCCCCATTTTCTACTTGTGGGAACTGAGGCAGAAATGAAGTGACTTACCCAAAGTCACATATCTAATAAATGTCTGAGGCTAAAATTGCACACAGGTCTATTTTGACTCCTGGTCCAGTCCACTATCCACTGTGTCACTTAGCATGGGGTTTTGAACTTCACTCAGTAAGTAAAAGGTAGCCATGAAGGATGAGAAGAGCAGTGGCAGGGCTAATTTTATGTCTGAGAATGATTATTTTGGCAGAGATATGATGGATGGAATAGAAGGGGGAGAGAAGACACAGAAAGCAGCAGGAGGCAAGGAGGGACTTAGTGTGGTTGCAGTCAGAATCAAAGGAGGGAATGCAATGAAGGAAACAAAATCCCTCTGAAGTTCTTTGAGTTCTTTAAGAAAGAGGCATTATTAGAAAATCATTAAAGCAAGTAAATAGGAAGGCAAGATTACATCCTTCGGAGGTAAGTGACTAATATCAGTCATCTAATTCCTTTTAAACGCTTTTTATCAGAAGTTTATCACGATCCCATGATGACCTGAAATGATGTTACGAAAATCAATAAAATATCCTTTGTTTGGCACTTAAAGCTCTTCACTCTTTTGTCTCTGCTTAACTCTTCTGATATCTGACTTTTCCGAATGTGCTCGACAATGCAGACATAGTGACCTTCCTGCTGTTTCTCAAACATGACGCTCCATCTCTTGTGTCAGTCATCACCTTGCACCGGCTGTCTCCTATGTTTGGAAGTCTTTCCCTCCTCACCTCTTCTTCTTAGAATCCTTGTTTCCCTTCAAGATACAATCTAAATGTCACTTTCTGCTGAAGACCTGTCTGGGTTTCTCCAGCTGTTGGTGCCTGCCCGTGTAAGATTATCTTCCACCACTCTCTCTCCGCATCTTGTAAGTACTAAGTCATGCACATTTCTTTCCCACTTTAAGCTTCTAAAAGGCAGAGACTGTTTTGTTTTAGTTTGGTTGGTTTTTTTGGTGGAGGGGGTGGAGATTTGGAGTTTGTTTGTTTTTGCTTTTTGTGTATCTTAGAACGTAACAGTACATTATAAATTCTTTAAAAAAATCCTTGTTAATTGATAATCTCTTGCAGATTACTTTGTGGCAATTGAGGAATATTTTATCTGCCTCCTTAAACATACTTTGGGCGCAGCTAGGTGGCACGGCAGATAGAATACTGGGCCTGGAGTCAGGAAGACACATCTTCCTAAGTTCAAATCTGACCTCAGATGCTTGCTAGCCATGTGACTCTAGGCAAGTCACTTAACCCTATTTGCCTCAGTTACCTCATCTGTAAAATGAGCTGGAGAAGAAAATGACAAAGCTCTCCAGTATCTTCACCAAGAAGATTGATCCCAAATGGAATCACAAAGAGCCAGACACTACTTACACCACTCAGCAACAATAAGACCTACATTATCCTTTTTCACCAAAGAAAGGATAACAATCATAATAGAGTGTTCAAATAACAGTATAGTCTTTGAAAGGTTTCTGGAACCCTGTCTAAGCCATCAATCCTCTATAATCCTTTGAAATAGGTCTTTTGACTGGGTCAGGGAGAGAAGGGACCTCATCTCAGTTGCAGGAAGATACTGATGGAACAATTACACAAGAATTACTCTTGTAACTTCAATTTCTAGCTTCAGCCGATCTAATCCATGCATGTCAAGCCTGAAACCACACGAGAAAAACTGCTGCTTGTTACTTTCACCTCAAAATCCTGGGTTACATTTTGGGTCTGATCAGGTTTATGTTCATTGGAAGTGATTTTTAGTAGGCACTTACTATGTGCCACACTCTGTACTAAATGCTGGGGATAAAAAAAGAAGCAGAAGATAGTTCCTGCCCTCGAGGAGCTTAAATTCTCATGGGGGAGTCAACAAGCAACGAAATATGTACCAAAAAAAAATCCTTATATATTGGTTAAAGAGGAAGTAAATAAGTAAAGAGAGGGAAGACACTAGAATTAAGATGGGTTAAGAAAGTCTTGCTGTAGAAAATGGGATTTTACTCAGGATTTAAAGGAATCCAGTGAAGCCAGTAGGTTGAGATGAGGAGAGAGCATTTGAGTCATGGGGCACAGCCAGAGAAAATGGCTGAAACCAAGAGATGGAGATATTTAGAATGAAGTTGGAGGCATAGGACTGGAACTTTGGAGAGAGACAAGGGTTGGATATGTAGACTTGAGAGTCGTAAGTATAGAGATGATAGTTCAATCCATGATGGAAATTGATGAAACAGACAAACAGATACAGAGACAGAGTCAGACAGAGACAGAGTCAGAAACAGAGAAATACAAAGAAAAAGGACACACACAAGACAAGTGATCATAGGGAGATCAGAGTAGCAATACAAGGACACTCTCTAGGTCTCTCTGAAGAACTTAGGAATTGATTGTGTGGCATAGGAGATATTGTACAGGATGCTCAGCATGGTGTTCTTTCATCACTGTGCTCTGTAAGCAAAGCAGAATTGCAGTAGGTCAAAAGAAATGAGAAATGTTCAAATTTAGAGACAACTCCACTTCAGCTGTTCATATGGACTATTTTGGTCTGACCTGTGGTAGATCCTTCCGAGCTCATATTGATCTGATCAGCCACAGCTGGATACACTGTAACTTGACCCCAACATAATGATGTCATTTTGGTCCTTTAAGAGCACAAAGAGCACCAACCTACTTGCATCCTTTGAAATTCCATGTATTTTATTTTATGTATTTAAAACATTATTTTGCAAAGGGGTCCATAGACTTCACCATTTTGCTAAGGGGGTCCATGTAACAACAACAAAAAAAGATTAAGAACTTCTGGTCTAGATGCTGCTGAAGGTGTTTTATAAATCTAAATCTTTCATCTTAAGTGTAATTAGAGTATCATCAGTCACACACAGATGAAATATCCAATCAAAAAAAGTCTTTGTTATACTGGCTGAAAAGAGTCATTACTCTAGTTTGTAAGATCATAGATTTTGATTTAGTGGTTAGTTAATCAACACCTTCCTTGTAGAAATGAAGAAACTGAGGTCCAGAGAGTTTAAATCATTTCACCAAGGATGCCCACTCAGGTGGCTGAGCAAAGACTTAGTTTTGGCTATTGGCTCACATTTGAGGTCTCTTTCCACTGTGCCATGCTTTCACTGTTTTCTGGAAGTCACTAATATAAGTATATCCAAAACAAAATGGACCCCAAGAGAACAAAGTCTAATGTTGGTTCCATGTCAGTTCTTTCATTACCTGAATGCAGAACATCCAATAAAGCTGTCACCTATCATACTACTTGTCCTTTACACAAAGATAAGTCATACTAACATTCCTTCCCAACCTTCTAAATTTTCTCTGGGTATAAGAAGCACAGTTAAATTTTTGGGGGATGGAAGAACCACCATGAAGATTGCATAGGAGTAGAGAAAGTACTAAAAGCATGACTGAGACCTGCAGATAGCCATCTTAGCAATTTATTTGAATTATAGGATTTAGTATGAGAATTAATATTAGAAACCAGCTAGTACAACCCCTTCATTTTACAAATGAGGAAATTGAGGATCTTCACACCAAAGGTGGTTTAGAATGGGTTAGTAGCTATTGTAGAAATGGTATTGTGGGGATCCCAAAGGATGACCCCCTTATTTTTCTCAGAAGCTTATTTTAATTTGTACATCAGTGTCCCAGGCACTCCCAAATGCAAGCTAGTGTCAGAAAACATATTGCCTTCAATCCCCAACAGTTTAATCAGATCAAGCCCTTTTAAGAAGGGGTCAGGGCCACAAAAGTTGGTAAAGCTTTTAAAGATTGAGTTCAAAATAGTTATCCTTTCCACATCTCAGTGGTTAGGAATGTCTGGGAAGACTGAATACTTCTCATGCAGTTTAGGATTAAGTACCCCTTCTGCCACCCAATACAGCTGTCAATCAGCAACAAGCCCTTTCTGATTTCCCGCCTTTGTGGGCCCCTCCTCCCAGCCCGAGCTCACTTCTCCTCCCTTGATTTGGGACCCTTCCCCCTTTCCCTTGCTGTCAATCAGCATCCTTGTTCTTTGTAAACCTATTTCTCAGCCACTGAGAGATAGTGGCAAGCTTCCCTGTGACTTGCCATTGGGGAAGATTTTGGTGCCCAGACTTGAGTCCACCTCTCAGCCAATGGGAGAGGGGACAGCTGGGAAAGGGGGCTTGACTGTGTTAGGGTTTAAAACCCTTTTCCCTCCATAGCACCTTTCCCCTTCCTCATGACCAGTCACGGGGAAGACCGCCCTCTTCTCTCCAGGGAAGAGAATAAACTCCTGTTTTGATCCTAAGACATCTCTGAATTTTTAATTAAATTTTTGGATGGGGTTTTTCATCCCAAACAGGGATATGGCACCCCCTGAAATCTGGAAAATTTGTATAAAAATTTTGGGCCCTCCCTTCCTATCAGAGAAAGAATCAGATTTTTCTTTTTCTTTTATGGGGTGTTTATAGTATTTTATTGTAAAATTTGAATATGTTTATGATATTGAAAGATGAAATATGTTATTATTATACAACATTATGCATATATTTTATACATTTCTGAATTTTTCAACTTTTTCCATGTCATCTGCTGGCCTTTGCATGTCAAAACTTCCCAAAAAATTACCATTAAGTTTCTTTCTTTCTTTCTTTCTTTCTTTCTTTCTTTCTTTCTTTCTTTCTTTCTTTTTGCTATTTGGAGGGAGGAAAGCAAGGCAATGGGGGTTAAGTGACTTGCCCAAGGTCACACAGCTAGTAAGTGTTAAGTGTCTGTGGCTGGATTTGAACTCAGGTCCTCCTGACTCCAGGGCCAGTGCTCTATTCACTGCACCACCTAGCCACCTCCCCATTAAATTTCTTATGCCAACCTGCAATATATCAAAATCAGGAGGGGGGGGGAAGTCACAGTGTGGAAAGTTACCATGAAGAAAGGATAATTGTAGTCCTCACTTTACACTGCCTTTCTCTTGTGGGTGTCCATAGTTCCTGGAACAGATGTGCTGGCACACCCCAAGGCCTAATTACTAGTGGTCTTGCCTTTTTCCTCAGGAAAAATTCTACCTTCACCATTTACTATCTATGTGACCTGAGGCAAATCATTTAATGCCTCTGGGTCTATGTTTCTTCATTCGTAAAGTGGGAAGATTAGACTAGGTGGCTTTTGAAGGTCCTTCCTTCCCGCTCTAAATCTATGACTCTACAAATTATAGTGTGCATTTTTTTTCCCCAAGGGGCAGTTAGCCTTGAAATCAGGACTACTCATCTTCCTGGGTTCAAATCTGACCTCAAACACTTATTAGCTGTGTGACCCTGAGCAAGTCACTTAACCTTGAGGAAGAAAGAAAGAAAAAGAGAGAGAGAGAAAGGAAGGAAGAAAGGAAGGAAGGAAAGAAGGAAGGAAGGAAGTAAGGAAGGAAGGAAAGAAGGAAGGAAGGGAGGAAGGGAGAAAGAGAGGAAGGGAGGAAGGCAGGAAGGCAGGAAAGAAGGAAGGAAGAAAAGAAAGAAAAAACAATTACAAGTAATACAAATCTTTTTTCAATGTCCTTATGAAGGACTAACAAAATGATATAGATGAGTATCACTCTGAAATAGTTTGGATAGGTTGTAATCCATAGCATCACCAGGAATAATGACACTAATGAGATCATAGATTCAGGGAAGTATGGCTTACCAAAGACCAAACAAACGTGATGGTGAATCCCTCTGGTTCTCAGACTACAAACACAGACATTCTGTTACCTGATCCTGAATGGCAATAGAGACATGTATGGGAACTACAAGTAGTCTTGCGTCCTGCTTCTGAGAATAACTTCTTCATGAGAAGTGGCCTGAAAAATATCCAGGATGTGATCTATAAAGAAGGTGGGCTAAGAGTGGAGTTAGTATGAGAATGAAGAGAGGAAAAGCCCTGGTGCTGGACACATATTAAAATAAGCAGAAGAAGGCTTTCAGTTCATTGGGTGGATTCACTATGGAGATCTTATGGAAACATGGACAAGGACTACACAGGTTTAGTAGCTGCTACTTCTGTATTGGTGGAAAGATTGCTCACATTCACAAACTCATCAATTCCTTAAAGTCAATAAAGTATAGATCAGCCTGTAAACAAAACTCAGCTTGCAGCCATATGTGTGGTGGGGCCACAATGCTATCTGATCATTAGTGCTGGTGGGAAATAGGAGGAAATCACTAATGCTGCAGTCTCTGACAGGAATCAATTGTACATTACTCAGTTATAACCATGGGAATTCCTGGCAATGAGATGCTAACCCTCTTTTTGTGAAGCTTGTTTCCTATGGTTTGGACCATAGCAAATGCTATTATGACACACTGAGCAAGAGAAATGACAAATGCCTTTGATTTTGGCCTCAAATCTATGAATCAGAAACACAACACAAACATAAGCACTATAAAGCAAATGCATACTTGAAATGCAAGAGAGGGAACATACCCACTCCTACAAGCAAACTCACAAGGTTTTCTTATTCTTGACATTAACTAGTATGAAACAACTTTTTAAAAAGATATACAGGAAATCCAGTTTGTTTATTGCTTTCTTGACCCTTTAATTGAAGGAAGCATGGTAGATGTAGGTGTCTTTTTTTCCCCCAAGCATCATTCCTTTGATTTCAAACCCAGAGCTCTTTCCACTGTAAAATAAATTGAACTGTTTCAAGGACTAGGAGTAAGAAAAGAAGGGCATGGAGACTGCAGAGGAGAATATTTAGGGATGACATAATAGAAATCTTCAAGGATTTGAGACTTGTTCTTGACCCCAAAGGACAAAACTAGGAGGTGGAATGTGAATCCAGGAAGATTTTGCCTTAATGTAAAGAAAAGTTGCCTATGATTAGAACTGTCCAGCAGTGAAAGAGGCTGCCTGAAGGGGAAGTGAATTCTCTCTCCCTGGAAGTCTTAAAAAACAAAACAAAACTTCACTTTCATTTTAGAGGAATATTGAAGAGAAGAGTCTCTGTCAGATATAGGAGGCATGAGAAAGACTCTGAGGTCTCATCCAACTCAACCTTTTCTTTAGTTCTTCTCTAATAATAGTAACCCTCGTATATTGTCTGTAGGGTTTATACCCCTATGATACCTCCTTGTCATATGGAGTTCCTTGAGTTCTAAAAGGATATTCACCCAGAATATAAGATTCAGCAGATCCAATCAACCAGTCAATCAACAAGCATTTATTGTAGGCTCATAGAATCATACAGGGCAACTAGGTGATACAATGGATAAAACACTGGGCTTGGAATCAGAAAGACTCCTCTTCATGAGTTCCAATTAAGCCTCAGACACTTACTAGCTGTGTGACCCTGGGCAAGTCATTTAACTCTGTTTGCCTTGGTTCTTTATCAGCCAAATGATCTGGAGAAGGAAATAGCAAAACCACTTCCATATCTTTGTCAAGAAAACCTCAACAGGACACAATTGAAATGCTTTAACAACAACAACTTAGGATCACAGATGTAGGCAGGGGATAACAAACATTTATTAAGCACCTATTATAGGAGAGTTACTGTGCTGAGAACTTTACAAATATTTTCACAACATAAAGGGAGGTCAGTGCTATTATTATTCCCTTTTTAGAGTTGAGGAAAGTGAGACCAATGGAGGTAAAGTAACTTGTCCAAGGTTAAGTGTCTGAGGCTGTGTTTAAATTCAGATCTTCCTGACCATAAGTCCAGCACTCTGTCTACTCTGCTAGTGGCCTCTAAAAGCTAGAAGGAATCTTGGAGGCCACCTTATCGAACTACCTCATTCTACAGATGAGGAATGGTGGTCCCAAGAAATTGAATAACTTGTGCAAGGTCTGGGTCAGCTGACACTTCAGGTTTGCTAAATGTAAAATCCCCTTTCCAGAATGAAAAATGGCATTGCCTTTGTTGACTTCAGGTAATCTAAGGGCATTTTGTTGTTCAGTTGTCTCAGTAGTGCCTGATCCCAATTGGGGTATTCTTGGCAAAGATACTGGAGTGGTTTGCCATTTTCCCCCTCCAACTCATTTTGCAGATGAGGAAAATGAGAAAAACAGGGTTAAGCAACTTGTCCAGGTAGCAAGTGTCTGAGGTAAGATTTGAACTCAGGAAGATGAGTCTTCCTGATGCCAGATCCAGCACTCCATCCACTGTGCCATTTAGGGGACTAGACAATCCTATTATATCCCACTTAGGGAAGGGTTAACACAATTGATAATTAAGCAAGTACTAATTTGAAGAAAGAGCATTCCTGTTCTGAAAAGGGTTACAACATGAACTGAGAACCAAGCAATCATAAACCAAAAAGTCAAGTCAGCATGCCACAAAGGCCTCTTTCGAGAGTCAGATCCTAAAAGGCTTGAGATAAGTGTGAAATATGTTGCAAGAGGCAAGGTTCAAGCTAGGGAAGTCATAACAGATCATGAAAAAAGATTCAAGGAATGTCAGTTAGTCTTCTCATGGCTTTGATCTGTTGCAGTGATTATTTTCGTCCTTTATACCATACTACCATATTATTATAGTCACAGGGCAGATCTATAATCCCTCCTTCTGGCTTAGCCATGTGGGAAAGGCTAGGACACCTAGACAAGTTCTTTTGTTCGTTCTCATTATCTATAAACAAAAATTAGCTAAGGGTATCTCTGCTAGGTTTTATGGAGTGTTCAAGTAGGACTAACACTTCTGGGTGTAAGGACTTGCTGAGCCTTTTACAGGGCTGCTCATTGTAGTGCCAATATAATATTCACAGCGCTTATGGTGGCTATGAATATGCCAGTGTAATTCTGAATTGCAAAATATAACAGACTCTCCACATGGAAGACAAAGCCAGAACATTTATTCAAACATGAGAAAGCTGAATCCCAACACCAGAAGGCCAACTTCATCATAGAAACAAAGAAATCTATATACAATAACAATGCAGAGAGCACCACCATCCTCAAGCCTTCCCCCTACTAGAGTCTTCCCACATGCAAACAGTTTGCTGCCTGTTTCCTCTCTCTCCCAGCTCTAACTATTCTGTCCAACTTCCTCTTTGCCCTGCTCCAGCTTCACCTCTTCCTGTTCCACCCATTCAGCAAGCTCCTTCCACCACAGGCTTCATGTGACTCAAACTCATGTGACTTAGGCTTCCATGTGACTTAAGCAGGTCACATGGGCTTATTAATGGATGGGAAAGATCTTCCCATTAAGCAAAAAATACATTAACAATACACCCATCCTCCATTGTTGTCTACCTGTCACACAAGTCTCACCTGTGGCTACAAGAAACTATGGCATACGCAGCAGTCTCACCTCAGTAAAACACTTTAGCAGATGGGCTAATCCAGATTGAGAGTAACCAAAGAGCCTCAAACTTGTCAGAATTGGTGGGTGCTTGCCCCAAGCATGTGGAGACATCCCCCAGTAGAATGGTGAATGAGAACAATTTATTCCAACAGCCACAAATACAGGTAAAGTAGGTCCTATGGAGCCCTTAGAGCTTGATCAGACATCAAAGACACCAAGGTCATTCACTGCATCCTGGCCATCACCAGTCATCTTGACTTTTGTCTTGTCACTGTACTTTAATGACTCTGGAAGAGAGAGAGAGAGGCTGATGACTTGGCACAATTCTGCTTCACTTAAATCCAATTCACACACAAGTAAAGATGCAACACCGTGATGTCATTGGTGTCATTCAAAACAAAGAATGAACAACCTGCTCTACACAGTATATCTCCTTGGATCCAAGGAGATCTAAAATGATACTACAGGACACCATTTGGAATAATGGCAAAATTATGGGTGGGGAATTTCCAAGTTTGTAGCATCCTCTAAATATTTCACTCATAAAACTACAAAATTTAAGAGAACTCCTTTCACCTAGATGAAAGGAAATGGTATAAACCAGATCACCATCATTGGTGGCATCCTTGATATTGGTTCTTCTAGCATAGGCTAGCTACCTTCAGTAAGGGTGGCAGCTGTTGAGAACACATTGCATAACACTATCATATCTGTTATATTTCTGTGGTATCTTTGGCCCTTCTCTCTTTTCTCATCCACATATGTCTAACATATGCTTGTTCTGATCATCTTCATGTATTACACCACTTTAGATGAATGGACATGGACTTATTTGCTTCTTGTCAAACATCTGCATCCTGGGGTAGGAGAGGTATTTTCTTACTTCAACTATGATGGTTTTGCAGCCCTGACAATAGGAAAAAAAATTGCTCCTGGTTCTCAGGGATATTGAATATTCTATTACTTGTGGTATTTACTTTTATCAATTCCATCCACAAAGGAAGTGTTGTATGTGGTAATACAAAGGAAATGTGTGCAACAATTCAAGAGTCTGGGTTCTCAATCCTATGTAAGAGCAGGCATCCTTGTTCCTGTTTAGCAGATTCTCAAGGGGAATAAAACCAATATGCAACCAAAGCTCCTAATGCTTTGGGGACTTAAAAATATTGATGCCATTCTGACAAGCATTTTTGGTGATACATGAGTTCTGGTGACTAATTATACGATTTGTTTTTCAGTCTCTTTTTAGTAATATCCATCTTTTTTGACTCCATCTGGAGTTTTCTTGGCAAAAATATGGGAGTGGTTTGCTGTTTTCCTCCTCCAATTGATTTTACAGATGAGGAAATTGAGATAAACACAGTTAAGTGACTTGCACAGAGTCATACAGCTAGTAAGTGTCTGAAGCCAAATCTGAACCTAGAAAGGAAGACTCCAGTCCAAGTACGCTATCCACTGCACCAACTGGCTGCCAGTTATAGGATTAGAAACCCTGATTCAGCCTCTTTAGGCACAGAGATTTCATCTTTTCAAATGCCCCGATAAATCAGGTCAATTCAAGTCAACAAACATTCATTAAGCACCTACTATGTGCCAAGCAACATGCTAAGCACTTGTAGCAGCAAGCATTTACCCAGGATGGCTGCTAGCAGAGGTTCTTTGATCTACTTTTCTAAAGGAAAGCAACTCAAAAGAGGTTAACAATCTTACTTTAATCAAATATATTCATTTACTTAGTTCAGGAGAAAAAGTCAGCAACCTGAACTTCAGAGAAAATACAAACAGAAGTTACAAGCAGACAAAAAATACAGACAGAGAAAATAACACAGCTCAATAGACCAACAGACACGGTTTATAGCTGTCTGACCATTACACCCACACCTAGTCAGTTACCAGAGAGAGAAGCACCAACATCTGGATTTTCAAAGCCAGGGGCTCAATGGCTGTCTAGAGTCTTTTCTGGCCAAATCACACAACTCTTCCCAAAGTGAGCCCAAAAGAAAAACCTCACCTCAGAGGTATATATAGCCTTCTCCAGGGTCAGAGAACATCACAACTCTCATGACCTACTGCCCAATTACAAAGTAACAAGGTGTGGGCATTCCTGAAAAACAAGCCTCTCGCCACAGGCTCCACGTGACCACATTCAGCGTATTAGGGGGCAAAGTATATTTTCAAATCAAGGAAGGTCTTTAAATCCCCTTAGGCTTATGAAGGGGCTAGGAAGATCTTCAAATTCTCTAACCATTACATTTGGCCCCAAGATCTTTCATGACCATTACATAGGCAATTTATATCTGAATTAGCATTAATATCTTTTAAGTACAACATAATCCCCACAAAATAAACATGTTGAATTTGCAAGATACATAACATACAGCTCATTACCAGAGTGGCCACAGGGTCTTAAACACAAAGTACATAACATTATTATCCCCTCAATCCAAAACAAAAATGTCCAAATACAATTCTCTTGCAGGTGTGTCCTTCCCCCCATATCGCCCTTGCAGTCTTCCTCCTGGTACTCTCAGGTACAGGCTCTAATGACAAAAGTCCCAGACTTAACACTGTTTCAGCCCCCCCTTCCAAGTCCTGAGGGGAGGTTGGGCAACAAAGCAACAGTGTGGGGTCCTTGGACGTTTACAGCACTTCCCCCCACCCATCATAGATGACTCCACCCTCCCCCTGGATCCCAGAGTGTCACTAGGGCAGGCAAGAAAGCACATTCAATACTTCTGCCTTGCTGCACAGTCCTTATCTTGCCCTGGGGCTGGATTCTGAATTCCTGGGTTCCTCTTTCTCCCAAAAGAGGCAGGAAAGGTCCTCAAATTCCTTAGGTCTATTAAGGGGCAGGGAAGGTCCTCAAATTCCTTTACCATTACAGCACTAAGATACAAAGAAAGGGAAAACAAACAAACCAAATCAAAAACAATCCCTGACCTCTTGTAACCCACAGTGTCACAAGATAGATAACATCAACCAACTTATTGGTGTTCATTCTCAAAGAGAACCATGAATGTGATGCCATGACTTGCAAGTAAATTGGATTTGAGTGAAGGAGAGCTGTGCAAAGTTACAAGCCTCACTTTCTCCTCTGGAACCAGTGGCCAGACATAGATCAGGAAGACTGCAGATGGACCATCATCAAACAACACAAACAAGATAGATACCAGATAATCTGGAAATAATTTCAGAGGGAAGGCACTAAGATCAAGGAGTGGGAAAGTCTTTTTGCAAAATATGGGGCTTTAGTTGGGACTTGAAGGAAGCCAGGGAAGCTTGAAGGTGATGGGGGATTTAAAGTCTTAGGAAAGGGGGAGGAGCCAAGATGGCGGCGTAGCAGCAGCAATATATCGCAGCTCTCACATAGCCACACCAAAATACCCATAAAATGGGTCTCTAAACCAATCCTAGAACTCCAAAACGCACACAAAGATACTTCCCACTAAAGTCAGCTTGGCTATGAGGAACCATATCAGCACTGCAAACCGAAACTAGCCTGGCCTGAAGCCACTGCTGAGCCCCGGGGGTGGCTGGACGAGAGGAGCAGTGAGCGGATTAGCAGCAGCTGCGAGCAGTGTTGAGAACTAAGTCAGTGGGACTTGCCAGGTCTTGGGAGAAAAGTGGTCTGGCCGAAAGGCCTCCAGAGTGGAAAAGCAAAAGACAGAGGTTTTTCACCCGCCTCTAAGTTGCAGCTTCCCGCCCGTGGCCTGCAGACAGCAGGGGGGCTAAGCTATTGTTCTGAGGCCAGTGCTCTCGCGTTGAGCGGCCTGGATCTGGATCACCGTCTTGGGCCTCGGTCTTGGAGTCTTCATTATCCAATGAGCTTGAAGTAAGTAGGAAGGGTCCCAGCACCTTCCTGAGAGCTACGGCAGCCAGGAGGACCCCAGCAATTTGGGACAGAGCTTTCCCTTCTGCAAGCAGAGCCCAACACAGATTAAAAAAAAAAAAATCATGGACTGACCAACCATGAGTAAGAATAAGCATAAGAAGCAAAGTAAGAACAGCACCCAAACCCTAGATTCCTTCTTTGGGGAAAAGAAAGATCATGGGAGAGAGAGGGAGGAGGAGAGTGCAGCCAGAGCACCCCCACCAGGGGCCTCCAATAAACATGAAGAA
>JAQQSV010008322.1:0-13799 GCA_028646515.1 Pseudochirops corinnae
GCAAGGATTAAAACCAAGAATCACTTACCCAGCAAAACTGAGTATAATACTTCTGGGGGGGAAATGGATATTCAATGAAATAGAGGACTTTAAAGCATTCATGCTGAAAAGACAAGGGCTTAATATAAATTTTTACTTTCAAATAAAAGATTAAGGAGAAATTACAAGGGGCATATTAAAGTTGAACTTTATACATTCCTATATGGAAAATATGGAAAGATGATAGTTGAATATGAAGGGATGACACCTAAACAATGAAATTAAAGAGTGAGAGAGGTATGTACTAGGAGAAGGAGAAAGAGAGAGGTAGAATGGAGTATTATCTCACATAAAAGAGGCAAGAAAAAGTTTTCACAGTGGAGGGAAAGAGGGGGGAGTTGAGAGGGAATGAGTGAACCTTACTCCTTTCAGATGTAGATCAAGGTGGGAATAATATGCACACTCAATTGGGTATGTCAATCTATTTTACCCTACAGAAAAGTAGGATGGGGAAAGGATAAGGAGGAGAATGATAAAAAAGAGAGCACATGAGGAAAGGTGTAATTAGAAGCAAAAACTTTTGAGGTAGGACAGCATCAAAGGAAAGAAGAGAATAAATAAGGAGCACAATAGGATGGAGGTAAATATAGTTAATCTTTCACAAAATGACTAATATGGAACTGTTTTGCAAGATTACACATGTATTACTTACATCAAATTGCTCACCTTCTTAATGTGTGTGGGTGAGGAGAAAGGAAAAGAGAGAAGGTAGAACTTAAAGTTTTAAAAATGAATGTTAAATATTGTTTTTACATGCAACTGGGAAATAAAATATACAGGTAGTGGGGTATAGAAATCTATCTTGTCCTACAGGAAAATAGAAGTGAAGGGGATAAGAGAAGGGGGTAGAGTGTTAGAAAGGAGGACAGATTAGGGGAAGGGATAATCAGAACACAGACTATCTTGGGGTGCAGGTAAATTTGGAACTCAAAATCTTGTAGAAATGAATGTTGAAAACAAGAAATAAGTAAATTGAATAAATATTATAATTTTTAAAAAGTATCTGATCATAGGAAGTTACCATGGTGACATTGAAGATCAAAACATGAAAGATGAAAGCAAGGTCAAAACATCTACATATAAAGAAAAAAATATGAAGTAGTCTCAGGCTCCAAAAAAAGAATGGCTAGAACAAATTAAAAAGAGTTTTCAAAATCCAAAAGGAGAAGCAGAAGAAAAAATGGGGGGAAAATAAGAGTGATGCAAGAGAATCATGAAAACATGTCAACAGCTTGGTAAGGGCAGCACAACAATTCAAATACACACACAAATTAACTCAGGAAAATAAAGTTATAAAAAAGTAGAATTGGACTAATGGAAAAGAAAATACTGTCACTGAAGGTCACTGAAGAAAATAACTCCTTAAAAAAGGAAAATTGGATTAGTAGAAGCTAATGACTCCATAAGACATAAAGAAAGAAAAAAACAAAATCAATCAGAAGGATGAAAACATAGTAGAAGAAAATGTGAAATATCTCATGGGAAAAAAACAACTGATCTGCAAAATGGATCTAGGATAGATCATTTAAGAATAATTCGACTGTCTGAAAACCATGATCAAATGAAGAACCTAGAAATTAATATTTCAAGAAATGTATCAAGAAAAACTTCCCTGATATCCTAGAACTAAAGATTAAAATTGAAATGTGAAGAATCCATTAATCACATCCTGAAAGAAGTCTCAAAATGAAAACTCCCAAAAATATTATAGTGAAATTCCAGAGCTCTCAAATCAAGGAGGAAATATTAAAAATAGCCACAAAGAAACAGTTCAAATATCATGGAACTACAGCTAGGATTATACAGGATTTAGAAGTTTTTGCATAAAAGCATCAGAGGGCCTCTGAAGGCAAAGGAGCTAGGATTACAAGCAAGAATCATCTCCCAGGGAAACTGAGTATATTATTTCAGGGGGGGTATAGACCTTCAAGCATTCCTGATGAAGAGACCAGATCTGAACAGAAATTTTAATTTTTAAATACAAGACTCTAGACAAGCATAAAAAGATAAATATGAAAGAGAAAGCTTAAAAGTTTCAAAAAGTTCAAACTGTTTAAATTTCTTTTAGGAAAGATGATATTTGAAACTCAAGAACTTTATCACTATTAGGGAAGTTAAAATATACATAGACAGAAAATGTGGGTATAAACTGTGATGGGATGATATGCGAAAAAAAATAAGGGATGAGAAACAGGATTGCATTTGGAGAAGAGGGAAGATAGAGTGGAATAAATTATCTCACATGAAGAGATACAAAAGAGATATTACAGTGAAAGGAGATGTGTAAGGTGGTAGAAAATTCTCAGATATTACTCTCACTGGAATTGGCTGAAAGATGGAATGATCACTTGAGTATAGAAATCTGTCATGCCCTCTAAGGAAGTAGGAGGGGAGGGGCACAAAAGAAAGGAAGTGACTGATAGAAGAGAGGGCAAATTGGGAAAGGTGGTGGTCAGAAACAAAACATGAGAAAGGACAGGGTGAAAGTAGAGAAAGAATGGATAAACATGAGAAAATATGATGGAGGGAAATATAGTTACTATTCATAAGAGTGAATGTCAATGGAATGAAACTCACCCTTAAAATGGAAGCAGATTGCAGAGTAGAATAAAAAAACAGAATCCTACAATATGGTGTTTACAAAATAAAAAAAAAACATTCTAAACAGAGAGATACATACAGAGTAAAGATAAGGGCTAGAGCAGAATCTGTTATGCTTTAGCTCAATTTTAAAAAGGCAGAGGAAGGGTAGACTCCAGCTCTGAGAACCACCATAAGTGTTTCAGCACAGCCCCAGACAAACAGGAATCCTCCAGTAGCCAGAACTCAATGTGCTTCAGCAGAACTCTGGGCAAGCAGGTAGAAGTCAATCCTATGAATGCCCAAGTAAACAAGCAGCCACCAGCACTGAACCTAAGTTATATGTTAGTGTAGTCCTGGGCAAATAGGCAGCCTCCAGGGACCAGATAACCATATGCTTCACTCTAGCCCTAGGAAAATGCAGAACCATCTCATAGGCATCAGCACATGCCAGACACTACCACTAGGACCCCAGTTCAGTGTCAAGAAATCTTCCAAAACCCTACAGACTGCAGCAGTGCCAGTAGCAGGTAGCCCCTGGCATAAGATGGCCAAAACAGTGACCCTCCCACCCTGGGAGCAGAGCTCAAATTTAAAAGAAAGGGAAAAGGGCAAAAAATGAGTAAAAAATAACTATGACAAAAATAATCTGACCATAGAGAGGTATTATGGTGACAAGGAAGATCAAGACACATACTCAGAAGAGGGCAACAATCTCAAAATACCTGTGGGCAAAAGCCAAAGAAAAAGGTGAAGTGGTCTCAAGTCCAGAAAGAATTCATGGAAGAGCTATAAAATTTAAAAAAAACAGCTTAAGCATATAAGCAAGGTAAAGGAAAAACTGGGAAAAGAAATGAGAATGATGAAAGAAAATTATGAAAGAAAGAGTCAACAGTTCAGAAATAGAAAACAATTGCTTAAAAAGTAGAATTGGCCAAATGGAAAAGGAGCTCCAAAAATCCTCAGAAAAAAACAACTTTCTAAAAAGTACCACTGGCTAAATAGAAAAGAGAACAAAAGCTAACTAGGGAAAAAAAAACTCCTTAAAAGTTAAAATTGGACAAGTGGAAGCTAATGACTCTATGAGACATCAAAAATCAAACAAATTCAAAAGAATGAAAAAATAGAAGAAAATGTAAAATACTTCATTGGGGAAAAAAATTGAGCTGGAAAATAGATGAAGAAGAGACAATGTTAGAATCATTAGACTACTTGAAAGTCATAATCAAAATTATGACATGGACAGCACCTTTCAAGAGATTATCAGGAAAAACTACTGATATTCTGCAAACTGAGGGCAATATTGAAAGAATCAACTGATTATCTTGGCAAATAGAATCCAAAATGAAACTTCCAAGGAACATTATAGACAAATTAAAGAACTATCAGGTCAAGGAAGAAATACTGCAAATGACCAGAAAGAAACAATTCAGATGTTGGGGAATCACAATCAGGATTACACAGGATTTAGCACCTGCAACATTAAAGGCTCAGATGTCATAGAACATGGTGATTCCAGAAGGCAAAAATTGAACTTTAAAATACAAGACTCAAGAGAAGCATAAAAATGTAACAGGATATAGGAAAGGGAAATCATAAATTTAAACTGTTTACATTCTTACATGGAAATATGATACCTGTAACTTACAAGACCTTTCCATTATTAGGGTAGTTAAAAGGAGCATATATATATATATATATAGACCGGACACAGGTATAAGTTGAATATAAAAGGTAATATTAAAATATTTTAAAATAAAATTAAGGAGTAAGAAAGGAATGTATTAAGAGAAATAGAAAGAGAGACACAAAATGGGGCAAATTATTCCACATGAAAGAGGAAAGAAAATGCTTTTATAGTGGAACAGAAGAAGGGGGAGAGAAGAGGGTGAGAGTAAACCTTACTCTCATCAGAATTGGCTCAAAGAGGGAATAATATACACACTCATTTGGGTATAGAAATCTATCTTCCCCTATAAGAAAGTAGAATGGGAAGAGGAAAAGAGAAGAGGGAGTAATAGAAGGGGAAGCAGATTAGAGGAGGAATTAGAAGCAAAATACATTTGAGAAGGGACAGGGAGAAAGGAGAGAGAGATAGTAGAATAAATGTGGCGGTAGGATGGAGGAAAATACTGTTAACAATACTAAGTGCAGGAAAAAATTTGAAGCAAGTCTCTCTGATAAAAGCCTCATTTCTGAAACATAGAGAAGTGAGTAAAATTTATAAAAATAAGTCATTCTGTGATAGATAAAAGATTAAAAGATATGATTAGTTTTCAAATGAAATAATCAAAGCTATCTATAGCTGTATGAAAAACTACTCTAACTCACTTCAGATAGGAGAAATGCAAATTGAAACAATTCTGAGGTACTAGCTATTAGATTGGCTAATAGGATAGAAAAGGTAAATGACAAATACTGGAGGGGATATAGGGCAAATGGGTCTTTAAAGCATTGTTGATAAAGTTGTGAACTGATGCAACCATTCTATAGAGCAATTAGGAACTCCACTTAAATGGTTATAAATTCATGCATACCCTTTGACCTAGCAATACCACTACTAGGTCTGCATCCCAAAAGAGATAAAAAAAAAAAAAAAAGAAAAGGACCTATATGTACCAAAATATTTACAGCAGCTCTTTCTACTGCAAAAAATTAGAAGTTGAGGGGATACTCCTCAATTATGGAATGGGTGAACATGCTGTAGTATGTGATTATGATGGAGCCCTATTGTACTGTAAGAACTAATGAGCAGCATGATCTCAGAAAAATCTGGAAAGACTTGCATGGGATGATGCAAAATTAAATGTACTGAGTACAAAGTATAGTAATATTGTAAGATGATCAGCTGTGAATGACTGATATTCTCAGCAACACAATGATCCAAGACAACTCTGAAGGGCTTGGGGTGAAAAATGCTATCCATTCACAGAAAAAGAACTGATGGTATCTGAATACAGATTGAAGCATGTTTTTTTTTAATTTTCTTTATTTTGCTTGAGGTTTTTTTTCTTTATGTTTTCTTTCACAATATGACTATTATGGATATATATTTACCTGACTACACATGTATAACCTATAACAAATCGCTTGTGTTCTCACTTTGTGTGTGGGGGGGGAGGAGTGTAGGGAATTAGGAAGGGATGAAGGGACAGAATTCAGAACTCAGAGTTTTAAAAATGTATGTTAAAATTGTTTTATATACATATATACATATATGGGGAATATAAAATACTAAATATTGAAAAAATTATGAAGATTGCATCAAATAGATGTATAGTATTGCATAATATCAACATATCTTATTTTTAATACCATTATAATTCAGACTTCTCTGTTATGAAGGGAGGCCAAAAATTTTTTACGTGGATTTTCCAGATTGTAGAGGGAGCAATCACTGTGATATGGAAGGGATAATTTTAATTTTTTAAATGATTCTAGTATTAAACCTAAAACTAATCTCATTAGGGTTCCAAACCTCTTAAAATCACTATCATTCATTCTTTATATCATCATAGACTGTTGCTCAGATTTGCAATATCTGACATTCCTACGGTATATTATTACTATAGTAATTTCAAAGGAGAGATAATTTGCTCAACTTATTTGTCAACTCAGAAACCTTCTAATGCTAACATACATCAAACTCCAGTGTAGATATGTAAACATTAAGGTTTGCTCTGTTTTGTACACTGTATACAATATGGTGTCCCGTTCCATGGCATGTCTATTACTACCCATCTGTTAAGTTAGACAGGAGATAAAATGCTTGTTCGGTATTTTACTTTTTCTTTTGGAATGCTTTAATTTATTAACTAATCTAACAGTTTTTAAATGCAGCTACTACAATGTGTGAAGCATCTTATCAGGCCCCTGGGCACATAAAAGATAAACAATACAAGGTGCCTACTTAATTTGACTTAAAATTTAGCAAAAATTCACATAATTTTTAATAATTTAAATGTCTGCTGTGCCTTTGACCTTCATGTTGGTTGTTAAATTATTATTTTTCCTTTGCCTAAAAATCCCTTTACTCCCCATACACAGTTCCCAGAATCTCTTTCTCTCTGTCTCTGTCTCTGTCTCTCTCTTTCTGTCTCTGTCTATCTCTCTCTCATAGGAAGATAGATGTCAGATATTATTAGATATGTATGATATTTGACAATTACTTCAAGATCACTGTAGTAATATTTTGACATCTGCAAATAGTGGTAGCTGTCAAAAATACTATGGTTCAAATATGCTGTTGTTGTCATAAGTAAGCTTTAAAATTGTATAATTGTGAAGGTTCTGATTCTGCGAAATTAATTACATATCTTGTTAATTCCTAAATTTCAAATTCCTGTCTGATTTGTCCAGAACAAAGAATACCTGTGTTGAAGAAAACTTTTATTTTTATTTTATTTTTTATTTTTTTCAAAAAGAAATAAAATGGCATTTGAATAAGCATTAACAGCCAGATGTCTATACTATGATTCTGGTAAATTCTGATAAATCAAGAAATATAAAAACCTGAAACTCCTGAAGAGAAAGTGGGCCTATTTAACATGCCTTCTTTTCTTGCATAGGGTGGATCTTTACCTTGTTATATATGTTTCAAGAATATTTACATTATTCTTTCTCTCATTGTATACACTCACTGGATTTCCAAGTTTAAAAGCCTACCAACATGTGAGTGAACACATTGTGATTTCCCAACCAAAATACAATCTGTTATAATATCTTAAAGGACTATATATCGATTGACGTTAATATAATATCAATTTTACAGTAGATTCACATTAAAATGTCAATGACAGAGAAGAAAGATAACACCCATACTATATATATAGCCTTTTCTTGACAGATTGAGGTAGATGTAACACTGAGTACACAAAATGTATGTTTAGAATGATAATATGGCCAAATTTAAAACAAAAAAAAATTCTATGAACTAGAGTTTACTTAATTGTAACTTATAAACCTTTTCTCAGTATGAGGATAGTTGAATGGAATATAAATGTATATGTATATATATATATGTATATATACACATATGTCTATATAGCAGGGTATATATGTGAATGAATACATATGTGAGTGTGTGTATATATGTGTACACAGACAGAGAATCTATTGAATATGATGGGATAATATTTTAAAAGGTGAAACTGAGAGGTGGGAGAGGAATAATATGAGAAGAGACAGGCAGAGACAGAACGGGGTTAATTCTTTTATATAGAAAAAGCAAGGGATAACTGTTTTAATAGAGGGGAAGAACAGGAAGGCAAAAGGAAATGGGTCAACCTTACTCTCAATGAAGTTGGCTTAGGGAAGGAATGACCTACACTCTAAATTGGGTATCTTGGCCTACAGGACAGTAGGGGAAAAGGGGATGAGAGAGGGGATGCGAGAGGGGAGGACAGGTGGGGGGGAGGGTTGTTAGAAGCACACACTTTTGTAAAGGGACAGGGACAATGTAGAGAGCAGAATAAGAGGAGGGTGGAATAGGAAGGAGGGAAATATACAGATATTGGGTAAGGAGATCGATCTTGCTCTACCGGAAAGTCAGAGTGGTAAAGGGGGAGGATATAGGAGAGAGCTGATTGGGGGAGGGGGTATACAGTGGGATCACTGTTTTGGGGTGGTGGGTAGGGGAAAGATGGGGAGAAAATTTGTTATCAAAATCTCATGGAAATAAATGATATAAACTAAAAATAAACAAAAGTTTAAAAAAAAAAGAACTCAGTATTTGACAAAAACTGCTGGGAAACCTAGAAAACAGTAGGCAAAAACTGAGTATAGATCAATGTCTGGCACCATATGCCAAAATAAAGTCCAAATGGGCACACAATTCAGATATAAAGACAGATACTATAAACAAATTAGAGGAGCAAGGAATTATTTATCCATTAGATTTATGGAGAAGGGAGGAATTTATAACTAAACAAAAGACAGAAAAGATGATGAAATGTAAAATGGATATTTTTATTATGCTAAAATGAAAAGTTTTGCACAAAGCCAATGCAACCAAGAATAGGAGGGAAACAGAAAAATGGGTAAGAATTTTTACAACTGGTGTCTCTGATAAAGGCCTCATTTCTGTAATATAGAGAACTGAGTCAAATATACAAGAAGGCAAGACATTCTCCAATTGATAAATGGTCAAAAGATATGAACAAGCAGTTTTTAGAAGAAAAAATTAGAGCCATCTATAGTAATATGAAAAAAATGCTCTAAGTCACTGTTGATTATAGAGATGCAAATCAAAACAACTCTGAGGAACCACATCACACCTATCAGATTGACTAGCATGACAAAACAGGAAAATCGTAATTGTTAAAGAGGATGTGGGAAACTTGCAACATTAATTCATTATTGGTGGAGTTGTGAGCTGTTCCAACCATTCTGGAGAACAATTCAGAATTATGCCCAAAGGGCTATAAAAATGCACATACCCTTTGACTCAGCAATACCACTTCTAGGGCTGTATCTCAAAGAGATAATAAAAATGGGTAACAGACCCACATGTACAAAAATATTTATAGCAGTTTTTTTTGTGGTAGCCAAGCACTAGAAATTGAAGGGATGCTCATCAGTTTGGGAATAGATAAACAAATTATGGCATATAAATGTAATGGAATACTACTGTGCTATAAGGAATGATGAACAGGAAGGCTTCAGAAATACCTAGAAAAACTGATAAGAACTGATACTGAGTGAAGTGAGCAGAACCAGAGCATTGTACACAGTAACAGCTGTAGTGTGTGATGACTGACTTAGATAAACTTAACCCTTCTCAGCATGCAAAGACCTAAAACAATTACAAAGGACTCATGATGGAAAATGCCATATACATCCAGAGAAAGAACTATGAAGTCTGAATGTAGAGTGAAGCAGACGATTTTCTTTTTTTGTTTTGTTTTGTTTTTTTCTTTCTCGGGGTTCCTCCCATTCATTCTGATTTTTCTATACAACATGACTAATGTGAAAACGTTTAATAAGAATGTATATGTAGAGCCTACATCAGATTGCATGCTATCTTGGTAAAGGAGAGGAGAAGCAAGAAAATTTAAAACTTATGGGAGTGAATATTGAAAACTTAATTTAACTTTAAAAGAATGAAGGAATAAGAAAACAAGCAAGAGATATGAAGTTCTTATGAGAACAGTCATGCCCCCAAGATTACCCAGATAATCATTAATAAGTATAAAACATCTACAAATTAAGCTTCAAAAATTATTTGGTTCCGAGATCATTAAGAATTTCTCGAAAAAAGTAAGCAAAATTTTTTAAAAGCATTATTTGATATTATGCTAAAGAAAACAAATGGTGGGGGTGGGGAGTGAATGAGAGCATGGAAGAAAGACATAGAGAATTAATAGCTTAGTAAAAATGAAAAAAACATCTTATACAAATAATATACTCCCTGAAAACTAGAATGAACCAAGTAGAAGTTAGTGATTCCATAAAGGAAAAAGAATTATTAAAGAAATGTAAAAATAATTTGGGAAAAAATAAAGCAAAGATAAGTAGTTTTATATTCAACAAGTAGGTACACAGAAACAGACACAGAGCTCTGAATCTAGAGTCAGGAATACATGAGTTCAAATAAAGCCTCAGATACTTGCTAGTTGTATATCCTTGATAAAGTCACTTAACCTCTGTCTTCCTCTGTTTCCTCTATCATAAAATGGGAATCATGATAACCCCTACCTCCCAGTGTTATTTTGAAAGCCGAGTAATATTTTTAAAGCACTTTTCAGCTTTTAAACATGATAGTAGTGCTAATTGTTGTTGTTTTTATCTCCAATACAACTGATCTAGAAAACATATCAAACAAAATAAGAACAGCCTTACAGACATGACCAAAAGAGCCAGAATATTAAAGATATTTCAAGAAGTCCTGAAAGAAAAGTTTCCAAACATTAGAAGCATAAGATGAAATGACAATCAAAAACAATCCATCAATTGTCTACTGAAACAATATTTTTAAAATTAAAAACTTTCAAGCAAATTATAGCTAAAATTTAGAGACTCCAGATCAAAGGAAAAAAATTTGAGATGAAGGCAGAAAAAAAGAATTCAAATGCTGAATCATGGTAAGGATCACAATAGTATTTAGCAACTAGTACTCTAAAGATTGAATGATATTGAATCCTCTCTGCTGAAAGGTAAATATTCATTGTTGTTTCTGAATCATGAATGGTGAATGCATTGATCAGAAGTGTTTTTAGCTTTCAGAGGTATTTTCACAGTACCGTTATAGTAAATATTATTCTCCCAGTTGTGCTCATTTCATTCTTCATAAATTTATGTATCTTCAAAATTGCTAATACTTATAACATTTATATTTTCATTTAAGTTTTTTGCCAGTTTCTGTGTTTCAATCTCTTATCAATTCATAAAACTATTTCCAAGTCTCTTTGAAATAATCTTTCCTTATTTCTTAAAGGATAATAATGCTTTTATTACATCCATGCACCATAGCATCCAGGTATCACCCATTTGATGTTTGTTACCTCAGTTTCTAGCTTTTGCCAACACAAAAAGGCCAGCTATAAATATTTTATTTTCAAAATAGAACTTTTTCCTCTTTCTATGATCTCATCAGAATATATGCTTGCTAGTAGTATTGCACAGGGTAACAGTCATGGGATGTTCAGTACCTTTTCATGTCTAAGTTCAAATTGTTTTCCAGAAGAGTGGAGTAGATTCAAAGCTCCAAGAGAAGTACCTCAATGCTTCTATTTTCCTGTAGTTTCTTCACCTACTATCATTTTCTTTATTGTCATTTTTTGCCAATATAATTGATATTATGCAGAACCTCAGTTGCTTGTGTTTAGTATGGTTGTACATATATTACCTATATCAGATCACTTGCTGTCTTGGGCAGAGGGGAGGGAAAAAAATTTAGAATTCAAAACCTTACAAAAAGAATGTTGAAAACTATTTTTCCATGTAATTAGAAAAAATATGATTAAGTGCAAAATAAAAAAAAACTCACTTTTTAAATTTGCTTTACTATAATTAGTAGCGATTTGGAGAAGATTTTATATGGCTATATACAGGCTGGTTTCTTCCCTTACAAACTGTCTGTTCATATTATTGGACTATTTATCAATTAGGAAATCCCTCATAAATTTTAATGAGTTCTTTATGTATCTTGTAAATGAGACCTTTATCAGAAAAGAATATGATACAGAGATTTTTTCCAACTTTTTTTTTTCATTTTTGATCTTAGCTTTTTGCATTAATTTGTGGGAAATATTTTTTAAATCGGATATAATGAAAATTATCCATTTTATCTGTTATTATGCTTTCTATTACTTGTCATCATGAACTTTTCCTCTTTCCATAGATCTGATAGGCATTTTCCCCTTTATCTCTAATTTGTTTATGACTGAAATGGTAGGAGGGGGAAGAATGCTCATAAAACTGACAACTCAAATAAAATGAAAGGACTTTTACTAAAAAAATTTAATTAACCCAATAAGGAATAAAGAATTTAACAGTTTAATTAAAATAAATTCAATTAACAATACATAAATTCTCAAAAGAAAAAAAAACTCTGGAACAAAATGGATTTAGAAATAGATTGTTTAAAACATTCCAAGAATAATTCATTTCAACATAAAACTAACTTCAAAAATAGCCAAAAGAAGGGATCTGAACAAATACTATGATAAAAATATCATTGATGCATAAACCAAAGAAAGAAAATTATAGACGAAAATACCTATATAGCAGGAATAAAATTCTAGAGTGGGTGGTATAGTGGGTAGAATGCTGGATTTAGTGTTTAGAAAGACATTAGTTCAAATCCTTCCTTAAATGCTTACTAGTTACCTGACTCTGGGCAAGTTCCTTGGCCCCTTTAATTTTTTAGTTTTCTCAAATGTAAAATAGGTATAAAAATAGGACCTATCTAGAAGGGTTTTTGTTAAGGTTACAAGAGATAAGGGGGGGAGCCAGGATGACAGAGTAAAAGCAGGGACTTCCTTGAGCTTTCCTCCAAACCCCTCCAAAATGCCTGTAAAAAAATGCCTCTAAAGAAATTCTAGAGCTGCAGAATCCACAAAATGACAGAGTGAAATGTCTTGCCAGCCCAACAGTCTGGAAGATGAACAGAAAGGGTATATCACCCTGGGCTGAAGCAGTGGCTGTTCCAGGAGTGATGAAGTGGGACCAGGGCTCAGGGGACTAAATTACTGGCAGCTGTAGTGGTTTCCAAACTTCTCAAGCCACAAATGCATAGAACAGCATGGAAGATCAGTGTGGAAACCCTGTGGGACCTGGGTAAAAGAGGAGCATGCAGTCTTGCTCCAGCCTTGAAGCAGTGAAAGTGGCTGCAATGGCGGCAGCAGCAGCTACTGCTTCTGCTGCTCTGGGCCAAAAAAACAGTGGGCCATCAAGTGGCTGATACAAAACTCCAGAAGTATTGTACAGTACACCCACACCTATGTCTACCCCCACCCCCACACCCACTGGAAGCAGAATCCTCCCTGGAAAGGGAGATAGAAATCAAGTATTTGGCTGGGAAGATGAATAAACAGTATAAAAAAAGACTGACTATAGAATCTTTTTTTTTTAATTTTTTTAAAATTTACTCATTTACTTTTAATTTACAAGATTGAGTTCCACAATCACTTGAGTTTCAGATTTTCTCCCCTCCCTCCCCCTCCCCATGGTGGCGTACAATCATGTATAGGATCTGCAAATAATTTCACATTGTACAATATTTGGTCATATAGAAGGGTTGTAACCAACAAGCGATCACTGGGAAAAGAAAAAAAAAAAAAAAGCAAAACCAGACATGAAGGAGAAAGATAACGTGTTTTGCTTCAGTCTCCATTTAAACTATAGTCTTTCTATATCTTTCTCTGAGTTTAGGTATCTCCTTCCATCCTGAGGCTTGTAGAGTTGTCTTTAGCTGTGCGTTGTTGAGGATAGTCCAGTTTATCAGGGTTGATCATCATATGTACGATGTGTCTGTGATTATATACAGGCTTTACCTGGTTCTGCTCTTCTCACTTAGCATCAGTCCTTATAAGCCTCTCCAGGTAATTACAAAGTCCATCTCCTTCCCATTTCTTATATCACAATAGTATTCCATTACATTCATATACCATAGCTTGTTCAGCCATTCCCCAATTGATGGGCATCCCCTATATTTCCAGTTTTTTGCAACCACAAAGAGA
>JAQQSV010008323.1:0-13799 GCA_028646515.1 Pseudochirops corinnae
TTCAAAATCCTTCTTCAACTGATCTCTAGCTTTTAGGCAATCTTCATGTTTCTTGGAAGCTTTTGGTGCAGGACTTCTTACTATGTTGTCTTCCTCCCGTTCCCTGCTTTGATCCTTCTTTTCCCCAAAGAAGGAGTCTAGGGTTTGGTTGCTGTTCTTACTTTGCTTCCTATGCTTATTCATGGCTGGCCAATCAGAGATTTTTTAGCTCTGTGGAACTCTGCTTCCAGAGGGGAAAGCTCTGTCCCAAATCGCTGGGGTTTTCCCAGCTGCCGGAGCTTTTAGGTGGCTGCTGGGGCCCTCCCCCACTCTGGCTCACTGAAAAGAGACCCCAGGACCACCACCCAAGACTGTGATCCAGATCCAGGCTGCTCAATGCGAGAGCACTGGGCCTCTGAACGATCGCGTGGCCCCCCTGCAATCTGCAGGCCGGGAGCTCCGAAGGGGCAATGTGGAGGTGGATGCAGGACCTCCACTTCTGCCGCTTCCTTGCCCTGGAGGCAGTTTGGCTGGACCCGCTTTTTCCCCCAATTTTTAGCCAAGTTCCACTAACCTTTCACTTAGTCCTTTTTTTTTTTCTTTATGGCTTGATAATTCTGGAAACTGCCACAGCTACCATAGATCCGCTCTTCTGTTGCTCCAGCTCCATCTCAGCTTGTCCAGCTGCCCCAGGGCCAAGCCACCGTTTCAGGCTGGGCTGGTTTTAGCTTCCAGCCCTGAGATGGTGCCTCCTGGCCGAGCTGCCTTTAGCAGAAAGTATATTTGTGTGTGTTTTAGAGTTCAAGAATTTGTTTAGAGTCATATTTTATGGGTATTTTGAAGTGGCTATGTGGGAGCTGCAATACTTTGCTGCTCCTATGCCGCCGTCTTGGCTCCGCCCCTGAGGTGGACAGTTCTTGCCACAGTAGATAGTAGACTTGCTGACTTTCTGTTTTTTATGTAAACCTGTGGTCTTTGCAGTCTAATTGAAGACACTTTGGCCATCTTTAGTTCTGGAGGCAGAGAGAGTAAAATACTATTCCCTTTTCTGCCTCCGTGATTATCTATGAGACAGGCTCCTTCTGTCATGTCTCCTGACCTCTTTAGTGCCCGACTGGTTGCTATAAATATAGAGGAAACGAGAATGTTTTGTGTATAGATGTTTAGAAATGCATTTAGAAAATCAACAGGACACAGGAATCGAATGGTAGTGAAAAAGAAGGTAGTTGCTATCTTGGGACAGCCATTGATCTAGAGGGGGAAGAGAGAGAATAAATCTGGCCAGACTTGAAGCTTTTAGAAACACTAGGTTCAGGAAAGGAGGACATTTTAGAATAAGAAGAGATGGAGGGTTTTGCAGGGCTGGGGAACCTGCAGCTTCATACCCACACATGGCCTTCTAGATCCTTGAGTGTGGCCTTCTGACGGAGACCAAGTTTTACAGAACAAGTCCTTTTATTAAGGGGATTTGTTCTGTGAAATTTGGATTCAGTCAAAGGGCTGTACTTTAGGACTTAAAGGGCCACATGTGGCCTCGACGCTGCAGGTTCCCCACCCCTGGTTTAGAGGGTAAAGGCCAAAGACTGGAAAAGTAGTAGTAGCTTGGGGGATTTGATTTAAAGGCTGTAGGTCAAGGAAGAAGGGAATATAGTTTAAGGAAATTATGTGGGCAGAATTAAGGGAAATTCCTGAATGGGAATCCAGGTAGATGAGGAAAGCTAATCACACTGTGAATCAAGGAAAAAATCCAAGGCTTAGGCAGAAAAGACTTTATTCCTTTAGTGGCCAAAAAGAACCAAAATGAATACCAAGCCTAGACCTCTCCAGATATGGTTTGTACCCCAAAGCATGCACACTCATACTTTATACTCTCTGGGCAGAAAGTATAGTAGGGGAGGAGGGAGGGCAAGAGTCTTAAGGGTACAGATGGAAGAAGGGAAAGCCTGACCTCCCATGGTATAACTTAAACAGCAACAAAACTCTCTGGCAAACCATTTTTCACAGACCTCAGGAAAAAATTGATTTGAGTAGTGGGAAGTGTGATTGTGAATTAGGAGTGATGTGTATAAAACTTTGTGTTAAAGGTACTTAAAGAGGAAGGCCTGCTAGGGGTCATTGTACTTCTATGAATGTAGTTGGAGAATATGAAGTTATTTATGTTACGGCCAAGCCAAAACTAGCTTGTGTTGTATTGTACTGTACGTGTTGTAATTCTACGTGACCTTCACTAGAATTGATATATTTTAAAATGATTTTTGTCTCTATTCATTAATCATATTAATAATATAGGAGTCTTTTAAAAAAGTTGTTATGCTAAAATTATGACCTTTCGGTGATCCTGAGGTGTTGTTCACACTGACTCCTACCTCCCGTGAAAGGGAGACTTAATGTCTGCATCCAAGGAGGAGGTGGAGTGGGGGATGGGAGGGTGGTGGCAGATGGCATGGTAATCAAAATGACTCTGAATGCCAGCGTGTTCGTACGCCAGCTGTTGCCAGCCTCTAGACTACGTAAAAATTGTGTTTGGCCTGGCCTGGTTTATAATAAAAAGTGTATGAAGTTAAGAAGCACAGAAATGATAGATGTTATCTTTGTTCTTGAAATTTGAGACTGCCCTCTCCTCTTTGACAACATTTATTGTCTCTCCTCTTTAAAAATCACTTGATCACAAAAATAGAACAGAAAATTTATAAAAGAACAAACAGTTCTTTGTCATGTATCTTTGTCATCATTGCAGACTAGAGGGCGTCTGGGCAGGTGTCATACAAGAGGTGGCCTTTGAGTTGATTCTTGAAGGACCTAGGATTTCAACAGGTGATAATAGGCAATGAAGACATTGGAGGCATTGGCAGTAGCTTGAGCAAAGGCATGAAGATAGGAAGGTATGTGCAGGCAGCAAAAATTACCTGTTTTGATTGTACGTGGAACAAGAAAGTGTAGTCAAGACTGGAAGGTAGGCTGTAGTGGACTAGAAAGGGTCCTGAATGCCAGGCTTATTCTTTATGCATTCAGGAGCCGTTGATGGGTTTTGAGTAGGAAAGTATTAGCATCAGTTTTCTGTGAATAAGGAAGATTAATTCATTAGTGAAGTAAAGTATGAATTGGAGGGGGCAAGACTGGTGAGGAGATGCGTTTTTTTTTTAATTGACTTGTTTATTTACTCTTAGTTTACAAGATTCAGTTCCACAGTCCCTTGAGTTTCAAATTTTCTCCCCTCCCCGCCTATGGTGGCATACAATCAAGTACAGGATCTGCAGATACTTTCACACTGGACATTAGTCTGGTTGTACAGAAGGGCTGTAACCAATGGAGTGAACAGTGGGAAAGAAGAAACAAAACCAAACGTGGAAAAGAACGAGAGCATGTAGATTGCTTCAGTCTCCATTTAAATTCCGTTCTTTCTAGATCTTTCTCTGAATGTAGACATTTGCTTCCATCCTGAGACTTGTAGAGTTGTCTTATAACTGTGTGTTTTTGAGAAGAGTCCAGTTTATCAAAATTGGTCGTCACACATACGATGTGTCTGTGATTGTGTACACATTTTTCCTGGTTCTGCTCTTCTCACTTAGCATCATTTTATATAGGCCTTTCCAGGTGAATATGAAGACTGTCTCCTCCCCATTTCTATTCTTTTTTTTTTTAATGGGCAATTGGGGGTAAGTGACTTGCCCACGGTCACATGGCTAGTAAGTGTTATATAAATCTGAGGCCGGATTTGAACTCAGGTCCTTCTGACTCCAGGGCTGGTGCTCTATTCACTGTGCCACCTAGCTACCCCCTCCTCCCCATTTCTTATAGCATAATAGTATTCCATTACATTCATATACCACAACTTGTTTAGCCATTCCCCAATTGGTGGGCATCCCGTTAATTTCCAGTTTTTTGCCACCACAAAGAGAGCTGCTATAAATATTTTTGTACATATGGGTCTTCCTCCCACTTCTCTGATCTCTTTCGGATACAGCCCCAGAAGTGGTGTTACTGGGTCAAAGGGTATACAGTTATTTATAGCCCTTTGGGCATAGTTCCAGATTGCTCTCCAGAGTGGTTGGATCTGGTGAGGAGATTCTTTAAGAAAATCCTGAAGATTCATCTTTAGTTATCATCATTATATAGTGAAATGTGATGGATGGTTCTGGAGTTAAAAGACCTCAGTCTAATGCTGCTGCTTTTTAAAATTTTATATTTTACCATATTTTTATTTGCATCTTAGGTTTTTACATTCATTTCTGAAATATCCTTCTTTCCTCATCTTTTGAGTGATGATTTGCCTGGCTCTGCTGCTTATATGACTTTAGGCAAGTAACTTAACCTTTATGAGCCTTGGGTTTCTCATCTGTAAAATAAGGATTTGAGCACATGACCTCCTAGTTCTAAATCTGTGAACCTAGGTGCCGGTGTTTAGATGTATGAAGTTATTCAAAAGGAAGTGAGGGCCAGGTGTGTTGCGGCACTTGCCTCTACCCTCTGCCTCTGGCGTGAGCTCTGGAGTTCAGAGCTGCAATTGGGCTCCAGCTGATCTGGTGCCAGCACTGCATCTGGCACCAGTGTGGGGAGCCCCTGAGAGAAGGGAGCCCCCAGGCTGCCTGAGAAAGGGCAGACTCTGACCCAGGTCACAAACTGGATGAGATGAGGAGAGCCAGTATGTTTCTTAGAGGATGTTAGGGAACCTGGAAGGTGAGACGAAAATTATGGATCATTAAAATTGTGTGTGACCAATTTTTTAAAAGTTATCTTGAGCTTATAGATTACGTAACCTTTTTCTTTGTTTTACTTCCCACAGTTTTAACTATACTGTTGATAGCATCAGAGAGAAGTTGAAGACCAAACCTTTGCTTTTACAGGTAAACTGGCTGACTTCACAGCAACAGATTAGTACAGTAGTGTTGGGGGCACATTTCTGTGGAGGGCCTGCACTGGGCACCTCTGCAGTCCTGGCTGAATGCTGATCTCATAATGTTGATTTCTTGCTTGCAGTTGCCAATTGGTGAAGCCAAAGCTTTCAAAGGACTGGTTGATGTTGTGACTATGGAAAAAGTTCTTTGGAATCCTCAATCTAATTCTGATGATGGAAAACAGTTTGTGAGAGAGCCCCTTACAGAACTGAATGATCCCAAACTGCTGAAGGAGGCCAAGGAAGCCAGAGAGGCCTTGATTGAACAAGTAAAGTAAATGTACTTGGTGCTTAAATTATATGGAATATTCAGGAGCTTTTAAAAGCCTTCATTTCATAGTTATGGGTGAGGAGAAATGTAGTCTGGATTGTTCGTTCTCTCTAGAATTTTAATAAGCCCGATTGCTGGTATTTATAGTGGCAGTCAGTCTGCAAAGAACAAAGTATTGTCCTACTCAAGCAAAGAGGTCTAGTTGCATATCTCCTGAGATCATTTAAGAACCTGCAATTTCAACTTTCCAACAAAGGAATTAGGTCTAGATCTATGCTGAGAGCTTACTCTTTCATAAATTATACTTCGTGGTTAACTTGACAGCTGTTGGTAAAATTTGTCATTTTCAAAGAAATGAGTAGTAATCAAGACTCAGGCTTTAAACATTTGAAGAATAAGTTTAAAATTTGTACTCGTTATCTAACAAGCAATGTTTTTATTGCAATGTTCAGAGAGATGAAAAAACATTCATATATTTATTGTGTTTAATTTATGATCCTGGTCTCTAAGAAGTTCCTGGGGGAGGCAAGGTGAAACAGGAAATAATGATGGAGCATAGGATGGGATAAAATGCTTATTGTGTGCTGCAGAAGACCAAGGTTTGAGAATGAAGAGATTGAGTTCACAGCGACTAAATGCCAGATTGGTACGAGCAGATACACTTAAAGCTGCAGAAACGCAGCTTAGTTTCTGTCCTAGATATTGGTGCTGCAGAGATTTATGTTCCCCTCTCCTGTCAAAGCTCTTCGACTCAGAATTTCTAGGCTCACCCTTTGAACATCATTTGTTTTATCAGAGAGCTGAAGCATTTTCCTTAGATTCCACAGAAGAAATGAACTGTGCTAAGATTATGACCTAGTTAATTTTCTTGTCTATTTAGCATTTATCAACCACTATTTGCTCAACATTCACATCTTTTAAAGTGTTTTCTCTAAATGTAGAATCCTGGCAAGCGTAGGTGGGGTTTTTGGGGTTGTTTTGCAGTGCGCTATAATGTGCTTATTTGATTACCTTGGGAATCTGAAGACATTCAGAATATTTTAGACATCATATAAAAACTCACTAAAATAAAACCAAAATTCACCATTAGAGCTTGTCAGAAAAAATCCTCACACAGCTCACAAAGTTGTTAACATTAAAGCTGCCATTCGGAGTACCTTTCATTCTTTTCTAGGACACTGTGAATAGACATTAGCTACCAGGGTTTAAATAACCATGAGCTCAGGAAACCCATAACGTATCTCCTCATTTTAACTCCCTTTAATTGTGTTTCTGGTTGCTTATCCTTTCTCTTAACCATTTTTGATATGAAGATACATATCCCTCTGTGAATCATTTGCATTCACCAATAAAGTACTTAGTAAAGCTAAAAAAAAATGCGAATGGGAACCGTTGCAAAGAACATATCGGGCACTAGGAGTGACTTTTTGCAGCAGTGAATTTGTGGCGAGAACTCTAAATGTGGAATCAGAAGAGTCTGAGTCCTGGATGTATGGCCTTGAATAACCAGCTAACCGAACCGGTATTTCTCAGTTTAATGTGAGACCAGGTGACTCCATGGTCCCTTCTGTTGTTTGTGTTGTTGCTGGCTTCTGTCCTGCTCTTTGTGATCCCATTGGCAAAGATCCTGGAGTGGTTTTGCCATTTCCTTCTCTGTTGTGTTCCCATTTTACACTGGAGGAACTGAGGCAATAGGGGTTAAGTGGCTTGCTCAGGGTCACATGGCTACTAGGTCTCTGAGGCTGTGTTCAAACTCAGACCTTCCCTACTCTGGAGCTGTTGCTCTCTCCTCTGCACCACCTCGCTGCCCCCTCGCTGCCCCTTCCGGCCCCTGGTTGATTCTGTGACAAAGCCAACGCGCTGCAGGTTTATAGTCCTGTTAAGTCTCCACTAGGCGGCTGTTTTCTGTTTCCCTTTTATTGTATTGGATCCTGCATTGGTCTTGACTGATTCCTTTCTCTTGCAGATTGCAGATCTGGATGATGAGTTTGCAGACCTTGTTTTAGGAGAGTTTATTGAAAATTTTGATTTGTTACCGGCTGAAAAGGTACAATAGATCATTTAACTACTGTGATTGATTAGACGTAGCTTTATTTATTTGTGGGCTCATTTCTTGTACTTTACATGATAGCAACAGATGTTTAAAAACCAAACAGATTCAAAGTCGATTTACTGCTTCTAAACTTAAAGGACGATGGCAATGATTGTGATGATCTGCTCCTCTTTATGTACTGCTTCTTTAGACGTGAGAAGTTGAATTTTTGGGACCATGTGAGTTCTGAGGGAAGGGGTAATGTAGTATTCATCTTTGTCTTTTGTAAAACACCTGCACGGTGCATTGCGATAGTAAATGCTGGATAAATGTGTGTATACCTTAGTGAAAAAGTCAAGATACCTGGGTGATGATGCTGGCCCCAGTTGGAAAAGATCTGAGTAACTGTGAGCCTCATTTTCTTCATCGGTATAATAGGGAGGATGATAACACTTGTACCGCCTGCCCAGTGGTGAGAAGGGCGCTTTATAGACCTTGGGGGTCTGTGTGAGTGCGACTTGTGACAACACAAGTTTTATTCATTATTAAAATACTTTACGCAACTTTCACAACTTTTTTCCTTTCAAATCACTTCATTTTAAAAGATTCTAGGAAGAAAGCTCAGAACTCAAATTTATCTCAGCAAATTAATTACTGGGTTTTCAGGTTAATGTTAAAATGATTTTTCACTTAATGGTTATTCTGCAGATTTAAAAAAATCTAAATTTGCTCCTATTTTATTGTTTTATTTTTAAATTAGCTGAACAAGAGGACAGGGAAGCATGCTGCTAGTTTCAATCAGCCCTGACATTAACAGATTTCATTAAGCTTCCTCTTTCCTCTGATTTGCCTGGTGCTTTCCACGTGAGCTTGGCAACCTTAGTGTCCCTTGCTCTTAGTTTCCTGAAACCAAAAGTTACTAAGTGCTGATTTTGAAATTATAATATGTAAAATGAGGAATCCAAATGAGCCCATAATAGAATCGTTGAATCCAAATGAGCCCATAATAGAATCCCCTACTGCAGGGGACAGTAGAGGTCACCTAGTCCAGAGGTGTCAATCATGTGGCCCACAACACTTCCGAGCATGGCTGAACCAAATTAAAATGTAATGGGGAAATATTTAACAAGATAAATAATGGTACAGTAAAACTTAAAGAATGTTAATATGTGGTTTTCTAACTCAATAGGCAGCCCTTAGAGATTCTTATGTGTGGTTTTAACAGCCCTCATTTCTGCTTGACACCACTGACCTAGTCCATTTGTAATTCAGAGATTGCATCTAGGTCTCCAAATGCGAATGGATCTTTAATCCAGTTTTGGTTACATGAAATGAAAGAATTGTAAAGGAAATGTTTTCTTTTTCTTTTGTTTTTTCTAAATGTGATCTGTGGTGGTTTATTTCTTGTAACTTTTTAATTCTTAAAGTTAGATATATTTTTCCTTTTAATTTTGGGTTGACTTTTTTTTTTTAAAGAACATTGTATATTTGAAAAAGATAGAAGAGTAGTAATTTAGTTCAGGGGAAATAGAGCCCTTGTTCTGTTTACTTCTTCTGTACTTTATTTTGAGAGACAAATTTATTCCATTTCATTCTTCATTATGAAATAGAAAATCATGAACAAACATGATCATTTCCATGCCCAAAGGAAGCCAGAAAGTGGAGATTGTATGTGAAGCCATGAACCCTCTGCATGCAGTTTGTCCCTTTCAGTGTCATATATGAAGTCTAACACGTTGGACCGGCATTTCTCTGTTTGTCTGGGTCCCGCTTTGAACACCACTCTGCTCGCCTTTGGGCATTTTTATGTTTCATTGACACTCTTTTCTTCTCCTTCTTACGTTTTTTCCTATCCTCATTAATCTGCTGTGTCTCTGTCCTCCAGCTCGGGCAAATGAAAACCCACCCTTGTGACGAAGTCAAGCAAGCCAAATTTATATTTCTATGCTATTGTTGGGAAATGGTTCTTTCTGATAAGTGTGTGAATAAAGCCAAGCTAAGGCTTTAATATTTTAAGTGCAAACTGCTTTTCTTGTGTATTCTTTGTAGTTATACCCTGCAATACGTAGAGTAACTATGGCTCAGAGAGCTGTCCCTGTGCTCTGTGGAAGTGCCCTGAAGAACAAAGGGGTCCAGCCCTTATTAGATGCCGTTACGATGTACCTCCCTTCTCCTGATGAGCGTGGTAATGAATTTCTGTGAGTAAAAATGAAAGTATGTTTTTAACTGTTTAACTTGTAAGAAGAAAAAAGAAAAATGATAATTTATTTTTTAGCTTTTGTTAATACAGTTTCTATTTCTAAATAAAAAAGTAAGTACAGTCATAACATTTTAGAACTAGAAGGAATCATCTCACCCAACTCTTGCATTTTAAAGATGAGGAAACTAAGGAAAGGATCTGCTGGAACAAATGGGAGGGGATGAGATCCAGGAGACATGTAAAGGGGTGATATTGGCAGCGGGAAGGGTCACCTCATCCTCGGGGATTAGAATGGAGGAGATAGTGGAGGTTGACACCAGGGGGATGAGGAAAGAAGAGGAAACTTTTGGGAGTGGCCTTGTGTTTGGAGGGTGAAGTATGAGTTGAAGTCCTCAGCTGACAGAGCTGTGAAAGTGATGCTTTAAACACCTTCTTGGAGGAGAGTTCTCCAGGCTGTGTTTTGCTCTTCTGAGTCAAATGCCTTTTTGGTAATGAATGAACACAAGCTGGGCTATCAAGTAAAGATCAATCAATAAAGATGAGATGAAAAATCAATTGACTATGAAATTAGGATCACTTAAAAGAAACCATCCTCATAATCCCCAGGTGGATGAAGAATAATACCTATTGCCCAGATTAAGTTCGGTTTAATGGGCCAGCTCATTGGTATAGATGGAATAGTCACTATAGATGCACAATGAACTGAGTCCAGAATTAACTTGAAAGAAGGGTGAGTGGAATCAAATTTGGGAAATTAGGAAATTTTTAAAGATAAATTTTTCTTGATGTCTTTTTACATAGCTTGGTGTTTTTATAGAGCTTTTACTTTCCCTGTGTCCTTCTTCCTCCCTGTCATAGAGTGTCATCTCACTTAAAAAGGAATTTTTTTTAAGGAGAAAAAGAAGAGGAAAAAAATCAGCATAACTGATCAATATAGAAAAAACATCTGGCCGTATGTGCGTGTTCCGCACCCACAGCCTTCCTCTTCTGCCGAGGAGTGGGGGGACACGCGTTCTCGTTTTCTTCTTTGGGGCCAGACGTGTTGTTTGTAATTCTTGTGTGATACCTTCAATGATCCTGTACCGCTCCCTGACCTAAAAGAAGTGTTTTTGACATCAAAGCATAAAATTGTCTTGTTTTGTGTTATGTTTTGCAAATCACGAAATGCCGTAATTCCCACAGAATATAAATTGCCCGTGACTGAAATTCTTCAGGTCTGTGAAAGTATGACTGTTTGACTGTAAGAAGTAGCATGAAAGCTACTGTCCAGGAAACATGTGCCTCAGAACAGAGGTGGGCTGGTCATGTCGCCAGAGGAAGCGATAGCAGAGTCAGAATGGACACTGGTGCCCATGGAATGTGAAACAGCCTGGAGTTTGTTTTGAAAATAGATTTCTGATTGCCTTTAAAAAGAATACTTTCAGCAGAGCTTTCTTCTATATATATTAATATTATACAAACCTTCATCTTCTTAAATTCCATTTCCAAATCAGGTACTGAGATGTTAGAATACTAATAATATAATCAAAATGATGACAGATTTCTGTATAAACACTAGCAAATCTTCCCTTCCGGTTCCATCTGTAAATACTCAAGCTCATTTGGCTTAGCTGAATGTCCCACCAAGCTTTCTGCTGACTTACTTTATCCTCTGTTTTGTGGAAGAATAATGCATATAAATTTCCCATTCTCTTCTTTTAAACTGGTGTTGTCCTTGGCTATCAGCTTTTCTTCACTTAGTAATTAGATCCGATGTTAATGCCAGTTAATAGATTTCCAGGCCATTTGGAGCCAATTCTTTTCTATATTTTAAGCTTCTCAGAATATTCATTTTGTTGGGTTGGAGCTATGACTTGTCATCCTTTTTCTTCTAATTTGGTATTAACTTTGACTTTTATTCTAACCAACCAGTATTTCCACATCCAGTTTACTGTAAAATAACTTTTATGTCTTTAGCTAATTTTCATTTTTTGTAAAATTCAGTCTTTAAACATATGTAGCATTTTTTAGGTGCCTTCTTCCCCCCCCCATCCCCATGGTTAAAAACACAGGTTAGATTAGTAAGAGCAGGGTGATATTGAGCAGAGCATTAAGCATATTTATCATAGAGTAAATTATTTCCAATTACCCTCCAACTTCAGTACTGCTTTGGTGCTGGAGTGTTTTTACTCCCTTCAGTTTGCAGGAGGGAGAAATCCAGAATTTCATCTGCTTAATACATACTTCCTTTATCTCACCACTCTAGAGGGGAAGGGCAGAGTGGAGGTATGAGCAGTTACAGCTGATGGAAACAGGTGGCAGGCTGGTTAGGAGGTGATCACAGTTGCTTCAGGAGTAAAGAACTTCTGGATTGGGTTCTGGCTTTCTCTAACTGCATGGTAATATGCAGGGGAAATGTTAGTAGCAAGCATTCCCATCACCTGTGGTGCAGGTCACCTTTATCTTCACCCCAAAGAAGGAAAGTTGCAAGCCCAATCTTCCTTTTTCCCCCACTATGTTCACGTAGTGTAAGGGGAAGTAGAAAGCAGGCTGTCAGTGCCTCCTCATTAAGTCAATCAGATTTATCACTTTTTGACATTACCAACTTTCTTTTTGAAGAAAGCGTGCTATACACTTAGGAGGCTTCTGACTAATCTTATAAACCTTTTAAAAATATTATTGATCAGTTTTGTTTTGATACAGCAAACATTTCTGAATACCCAAGTGTTGAGGGTTCTAAAGGATGGATTTCTATTGAAATCCTTTGAAGGTTCTATTAGTCTGAAAGAATTACCAGGCATAAGCAGTCTTGGCAGTTTTTAAAGGGTTTATTATGCTTGTTAGCGGGCAGGAGAAAATTAAGGGGAATCCTGCGAAGTATGGGGATTGGGGGTACTGATTATATAGTAACAAAGTCATACAAAGGTGGAGTTAGGGAGGAGCACCCAGCCTGTCTGCCCTGAAAGGTCCCCCTTTGATAAGGAGGAGTTCTTTTGTTAGGAGTTGTCTTACAGCTGGCCACTAGAACAAAAGGGGTAATCCTTTCTCTAACTAAGGAGTCCTTTTAAGAATTCATAGGTGTGTCTGGTTATAATTAACGAGCTTCAGGGAAGATACTTTCAGGCTGGGGGCGGGGAAGGGACAGAGTTAATGACTTACAGCTGGGGGGGAAAGGTGACTTTCCACAGGCCGATGTCACATACCCAGGTGCCCGAACACAGATGAGATTCAAGACAAAGGCACCTCAGCACCCCCTTCACAAGCACAAAGTGTATTCTCTCTAAAATTGCTTTATTAACTAATAGAAAGAAGAAATGTACCCTTTAATTTTGGCGCTAACGTTGGCCGTTGTATTTGACCAGAATTTTGTTTCCTCTTGATGTTGGCTTTATGTTGTTGCCATTTTGAATTCTGCTGTTTTGACTTGACTTGACTCTGCATCACGTCACAGTAATCTACACTTCTTGGGATTCTTCATGTTTGTAATTTCTTATGGCACAGCAATGCTTCATTTCATTTACGTAACGTAATTTATGCAGAGATTGCAGGATTCTTGCTGAGTTCTTCACAGAATCTCCTGCTTTACCCTCTGTAGCTGATTTTACTGACCAGGAACATTTATATTTGCTTAAGCTCATCATGAGTAACTACCCTTTTTTGTCTTGTGTTTCATGGCCTCATGAGTATGGTTCGTTTTCTCCCATTGTGGGTCATTTCATTAGTTGTTGATCAAAGGTCTCCCATTTAGCATATCAGCAGTTGATGTTAATATTTAGTCCCGTTCTCCTCCTTTTTTGTATACTAAGAAGAAATTAACCTACATGTTGATATAGGGAGAACCGAGTAGGTACGGAATGTACCTTGCCTGAATCATGACATGCCATTGGATGGGCAGCATGTTGAGTTGGTCAGTATGTGCATGTGTGTGTGTGTTTGTGTTTTGATCAGACTATACAGATGGATGCTAAACAAAGCCCAGAGGTGAATAATTTGAGAATGAGAACGAGTTAGAGTTAATGGGTGAATTTGTGCAGCACTTTCATTGATCCCAAGATGCTCCTTGCTACCAAACCCATCTTTTCAACCCTATGCTAGGGTTGTATATCCCTTGTGATATACTACATGGTTACAAGTCGTGGAATGCCACAGTCTCTGGAGAATCTGAATTGTGGGTGGCCTAAAGGAATTGGAAAAAACACATGCTGAGTATGAGGGGCATTTCCTCTCTTCCCATCAGCTGCACCCCTTGTGGACACATCTTCGGCTTCTCTACCATGTCCCCAGTGAACTCCTCACTGGGAAGTTGTTATGAGAATCTGAAGATCTTCCCTGCCCCTAGGCCCTTTGCTAAAGTGGCTACGTGACTCTGAGGACCCTTGGATATTTGAAAGTATACTCTGTTCCCTAACAGGCTGAATGTGGTCACGTGGAGCCTGTGGCGCCA
>JAQQSV010008324.1:0-13799 GCA_028646515.1 Pseudochirops corinnae
CAAAGCATTTTATATAAATAAAAACCAATGTAGATAAATGGATAGTCATTATGGAACACTGAGCCAAGCCAATAAAATAAAAATAACATTACTACTCAAATGAATTTATAAATTCAGTGCATTGTTATTCAAATCATCAGATGTTTACTTTAAAATATACTAAAAAGAATAATATAATTTATCTGGAGGAATGAAAGTTGAGAAGCTCAATGGAAATAATGAAATATTTTTAAAAATAGGAATAAAAGAGGATTAATAGCACTACTTCTTAAATTATATTACAAAGCAGTTATCAAAATTATTTGGTACAGTTACAGGGGTGGGGAACCTGTGGGTCCACCCACATGCAGATATGCCCACGTATGAATATTAAAGGGTCGTGGCATTAGGAAGGTTGAGAATCACTGGTCTAAACGTTAGCTGTGTCTGATAATGTTTGTCTCATTTTGTGCCTCTAGCCTTTGATGTCCTGTCAAGAAATAGAAAGCCTGGGCATCCTTGGTCTTGCAAGATTTAAGGATTATGATTAGTCCAATGACCAATCAGGATGCTGTAAGACCCATCTGGAGATGGACAGAGGAGCAGTGTCTCGGTTCCTAAGACCATCGGAAATATGTGTTTTTCAATGGTCTTGGGAGACCCCTTTGACCCCTGTGAAAGAAGGGTCATTCGACCCCCAAAGGGGTCGCGACCCACAGGTTGAGAACCACTGGTTTAGACTTATTCTACTTCACTTTACCTATTTGGGACAGCTAGGTGGCACAGCAAATAGAGAACTGGGCCTGAGCTTAGAAAGACCTGAGTTTGAATATGGACTCAAACACTTACTAGATATGTCAATTAACCTCTGTCTCAGTCTACCCATCTGTAAAATGGTGGTAATAATAGCACCTACTTCCTCACTGTTGTGAGGATCAAGTGAGATAAAAATTGGAAAGTACCTAGTTAGCTATTATTATCCCCTATAATTGGTTATTATGGGGAGGGGCTTTACTTTGCAAAGGAGTGCATGAGAGCAAATGCAGGGAGAAAAGTATTGTTTAAAAAAAGAATAGAAGAATTTGAACTAACTAGCATTTTATAGTGCTTTATGGGTTTATAAAGCATTTTGATAGGTTATCTCAAAATTACCCTGTGAAGCAGGTGTTATTATTACCTAATTTTACAGATGAGGAAACTGAGGCTGAGAGAGATTGAGCAATTTGCCTAGCATCACACACCAGCAAATATGTGATGTAAGATTGGAACTCAGGTCTTCCTATATTCAAGCCCAGTATGCTATTCGTTATACCATCTAGCTTCCCCAAATAAGTCCAGTGTTCCCTCCACAGACCATCTGGCTGCCTCTGCCAACCTCAAGGAAATATTTTAAAACCCAACTGAAAAAAATAGAACGAAGGTAATAAAGTTATATATATGCAGTATTGAAACTTCATGAAATGTGACACATACTTTAAAAAACTGTACATGACAAGGATTCATGGTTTCATTTGTAATCTTTTTGTTTTCATTTCTTCATTGTATATGGAAATATTTGTGCTTCTGGATGCTTTTTGAGTTAATTCTCTTAAAAAAGATTTTAAGTGTCCATCCTAATCTTTTGCTTTTTATTTTTTTGGAGGAGGGAAGGTAGAGCAATTGGGGTTAAGTGACTTGCCCAAGGTCACATGGCTAGTAAGTGTTGAGTGTTTGAGGCTGGATTTGAGCTCAAGTCCTCCTGACTCCAGGGCTGGTGCTCTATTCACTGTGCCACCCAGCCGCCCCACCTAATCTTCTTTTGAAGTACTAAGGTATCAAACAAATTACAAGCCTTTGCTTTCTACTTTAAAATTATGATTCAATCCTAACTATGCATTTTTTCAGCTCCAGTTACATACAGAACAGTGTGGAAGGCACTGGAAGCAGTGTGGTTTAAGAAAATATTGTTAGCTTCAAAGACCTCTGGATCTTAGAAAGAAATTTTTGTTGTCAACCAGCAAAATCTATCCCAGTGCTTGGCACATAGTAGGTGCTCAACAACCCAGATAATCTGGTTCCAAGTGACAGGATCTTCTCTACTGATCATTTGTACAAAATCTGGCACATACAACTCATGTTGGACTTAATAAGGATAGTAGAGCTGATGGTGTTTCAACACTCCTTCCATTTGGGACCATTAATGAAATAACTTGATTCTGTTTTAAGTACATATCTCAGAAAAACTATTTTCTGTAATCCTGAATATTTTATTTTTCTGGTTGTGGGTTCAGGTACAATATACATTTTCTTCTCTATTTCTTCTCCCCCTAGGAAATATATCTTTCTTTGGCATCTGTCAGCTCTCCTCCTCTGTGAATTACATATTTCTGCACAAAGAATTAATGTATTGGTCTGTGATGCCCATATAAACTTTCTATTACTATGCTTCTGCTCATAGAGTCCTTTCTGTCTCCTTTCTGACCTTGCTTTTGTGTATTTTAAAGTTCATTATCTACCCAAATTTCTATTGTAATCATTTTTCTTCCATCTTTGATTTTGCAACTTATTTTTTTTAACCTTAACTTCAATCTGTCATTTTTTTTTCCTTTTAGAACATTCATTGCTAACTGGCACAAATAACCCTTGGATGTGTGCCAGGCAGCACACTTCCATTTATCTTAGGAAATTTCCCCAGTGCTTTTGTGTTCATTGCTCTGACCCATTCATATTCACCCAACACTTCAAGATCTTTTTAGGAGACACTGGAAAAAATGAAACGTCTTTATTTTGGGGCCTTTCTGGAAGTCCTACTAATTCTACTTTTCCAAGTTACCCAGACTGATTGCCATTATTTTGCAAATGCTACATTACCTTTGAATGTATTGTTATTTTGCTGTTGATACTATAAAGTCCATCCTACGCAAGGAAATGTTCATCTTCATGAGTGGCTCAATTTAAAGTTCTCTCCCCACATCCATCCCCTGACACCCCCCTCCAGAAAATAAAATTTAACCTTCAATCACTGCTGTCACCAAAAAAAAGAGTTTCATCCTACAGACCACGTGATGCACGCTCAGCCTCCTTGCACTTGGCTGAGCTGGTCTTTAGACAACGGACACATGGGCTGTTGGAGGGCCTTGCCATGGACTTTTTTCAGCTTTACAGGACTTTCTACACCCAACAATCTGGTGGCACAGACTTCAACAATGCAGAGCTGCCATCACACCATAATCAGGCATTGGGGGAAGATTTCAGTTTTGACTTTGCTTTAAGCTTTAGAATTTCAGGGGAAACTCTCAATACAAATGCCATGAGCTAGCATGTAGACAGAGGTTCAACTCCTTGTCTTCTATCTTGACCACCCTAATGTTTCTTCTAACTCTATGTTATATGATAAACGTTGTTGTTCAGTTGTTTTGGGTCATGTCTGACTTTCTGTGAGCCCATTTGGGGTTTCAACATGTGAAAAGTAATAGATAAAAAAGACAGAAAAAATCTTTTCTGTGAGATGGTTTATTGGAAGAAATCCTTTAAGACTACATTTTATTCTATCTAGTCATATTTTTTATAATTAAAAAAATATGATGACGTTTTATATTCTCTGTAATTTCCAGTCCATTCTGTGACTGTGAAAATATGGTGTGCTGCAAAACATCATTAGTGAAAACTTGCCTGTTCCTACCTAATATTTTCATCAATTATACCACTGATGGTCTCATAAATGTTAGAGAGTTGAGAAAGCAGGCAAATTGACTGGTAGTTACTGACCTCCTCTCAAATGTCTTTGCTCAGTAGTTCAGTCAGTTCTACTATAACTCTTATTTTGAAAGCATGAATTTGTTCCAATATAATTGATAAATTAAAGAAGATTTAGAGCACAAGGCAAATTTCAGTTTACTTGCGTACAATTTCTTCCCAGAGAAAGACAAATGCAGAAAACTGGGCCACTTCATGATAACTCAAGTTGTATCCCTTCCAAGGACCACTTCCTCAAACAAACTTCAGGCAATTTTTAAGGTAAAACAACTTATTTATGGAATATGTTCCAGTAGAGTTGGAGCTGTGGGCAAACGAGGCCTGGCATACACATATTAACTACCTCTTACCATGGCCTCTGGTCACACACACCCTGCCAAGACCAGAATTTTGGTCTGTCCATCTTGGCCAAGAGACTAAACCAGCCCAGAATGCAGGCAAAGCAGCAGCTAGAAGGCCCTGACACCATTACTATTTATTATAGAATCTATATATTCCTTAACCATGTAAGATGGTTGACTATGTAACTTGTAACTATGATCCGATTTCTATTAAGTTCCTATCTTTTTCTTATGCGTGATTGATAAAGTTTTTGAGTACCATGCCCCTAAAGTCATTTTTCCCATAAACCCTGTGGTTTTCATTGCACAATTTTGCATAGTAAAATGCAAAAACTTTGGGGAATATATATTACACCAGAAGTGACTCTAATACCATATTACCCATGATTTTCCCCAACCATATGCTATTTTCTCCTCTCTCAAATAACTTGTCAATGCTTCACTGTCCTCAGAATCATGCTCCCTCCTCCAGTCCCCTAATAATACTTGGTTTAATCCAGCTGCTCTGATTATTTTGGTACCATATGCACTTGAAAAGCAACTGTCAATTTTCCCCTTCCTGGACACCTGAGGAGAGCAAGTATAATCATTCTATGATTCTTTATCACTTAGTATTCCCTTGTACTATAAAAAATAATCAAGGAAGGTGAAAGGTGAATTGAAACATAAGATGAACCTCAAGAGCAAATAAAGGACAGGTTTTAGTGAAGGTTGTCAGCACTTGTAGTCTAAATCTAGCTGTGCCTGGATAGCATGGTATTAGACCATTAGGTTGCAGAGAGGATATACGTTCAAATGTGGGTTCAACTAGAAGGGCAATGAGGCTCCCTGCAATTGTGATATTCTGTTTTACTTGGGTACTTCCATAGGCAAACTTCCACATCACAAACACATCAGATCTCTTTGCCTCTGAAATGCCTTGTGTTTGCCTTTCTTTGATCCATTACTCATTCTTTTCCTTATGCTTGGAATATTGTCCCCTCCATCTTCCTCCACGAAACCTCTCTTGATATCAACCAATGGCACTAATCTTCCTCCTTGGACCTCTATCCAATAAAATGTAAACTTCTGAAGGAAATATTCCTCCTGATCACTTCTTGGCTCAGTACAAAATTTCATCCAACCCTTTACTTCCCATGCCCAGATTTTCTGTACACTACTCATATATACACTATTCTGCCCACCTACTTCCTACTCACATGTACACCCACACTGCCTGAGCAAGATATCATACCTACCAACTTCCTGCACATGCATGATATTATACCCAGTCACATGCTACCTATATGCTACATTATACCCATTCACTTCCTTTCTGGATATATTATATCCTCTCACTTCCTGCAAACCACTCCCTGCCTAGGTACAACAGTCTTCCCATCCACTTCCTGTAAATATGTGATATTTCTCTTACCCATTTTAAGTCATACATTTCTGAAAAAAGAGCAGGATAGGTGATGTTCTAATTCCATTCACTGAATACTCATTGAGTGACCACAATCTGAAAAATATTGTGCTGGTGTGATGGGATACATGTAGTATCCATTACTACACTTGGATATATGGGAAGATAGAAGGAGTTAAACAAAAAAAGTCCCTGACCTTGAGGAAGAAGAAAACAACAGCAACTTTCCCCCTTCTATTGTCACATGTATTAGCCCTCCCAGGATGGACACAGAACCCATATAAGGCAAGTGTTCAATAAACTGAATGATCAAGTCAGCATCTGTGGGAGAAGAGTATGGAAGATGTAGCATGAGGATCTATAGTTGAATTCAGACAAGGAAAAAAGGAATAATCCTGAAGAACCTGAGCTTCAGCAGGCTAAGCACTTTGGTAAGCCTTTTCCTCATCAATGTGTCCAGGCATTAAAGAAGCTCTTCAATCACAGTCTAACATGTTCTTGGAAACCTTATTACTATCATTATTAATGCTACCATTATGACCACCAATGAATGACTATTAATCAAGGCAATGTCCTCCTGGGTTGCCTCTCATAATTCTATAATCAAGAGTCTTAAACAAAGCCACAAGATCTAAGCTTACCAACAAAAACCACACTAACTGCTGCATCAACTGTAGGGTTTAATCATTGTGTGCTGCAGAAATCAAGAGTTTGGAGACAATCATTACTTTTCAAACTTTATTGAAATTTCTAATAGAAATCAGATGCATGTAAATGTGTATGCAAATCAATGGCATCTTCAAGTACTTTTTATTGAAAATGCAAATGAGGCACTGATATAATTGAACCTTTGCTGGCAACCACTGATTGAAGGAGTTGCTCTACAAAAGGGTTATCCTAAGTAGTTACAAGAATAACCCCAACAGTCTCCAAAGGGATTTTTCTCCACTGTGCTAGGTTCGGGAAAAAAAAATCCAGCCAGTTGCAATGCCAATAAAGTTCCCTTTTCAAGAATTTACAAAAAACAATAGTCCATTCAATGTAGTATAGTGAGTGGGGGAAAAATAAACTGGGACCGGAATCAGATTTGGGTTCTAGTCCTAGTTCTGACATTAATTCAAAAGAACCCTTCTCTGCGTCTCAGTTACCTCATGTATATAATGAGAAAGTTCTGCTAGATGTTTTCCAGGGTCCCATAGAAACATTCTACAAATTTGAAAAACCAAAACAAGCTGCAAGCTTGAACCCTGGGAAATTAGGTGAACTGACATCTCACCAAACTATTCTACCAAGGAGATCAGGAAAGAAGCAAATGATATTTTTTTACCTCATCACATCAACAGGAGTAGTTATTAGTGTGGGTAGAATGGTTCAGAGTTGCATTTGGACCCCAAATAGTATTATTTCTGTGCTTCCACACTAAGGAATGAGAATACTTACCCAACAATTCCCTCAGCAGCTTAGTTAGTGCTGTCTGGATAGCAGTAATTTTGTTCTTGGCAAAAGCACCAGGTCGAAAAGGATGATCGGCAAAGCCCTTAACTCGCATGTATACCCATTCCAAGAGTCTTGCTGCCACCAGTCCTCATAGGAACGTCTCTGGAAAGGAAATATAAATCATCTGCAAGATGTCTTTGCTTTCCTGGATAATTCACGTTATTGCTTATAGCTTGCATCTACTTTGCACCTGTGTAAGTTGAGGGAGTTATGGGGAGGTTCTGTCATTTCTATTCCCAACATGAAAAGAATTTTTTGCACAGTGACAATGTGAGATGAATAGCTGTAATAATGATCACATTTCCACTTGGGATTTCCCAGTAAAGTCAGAGTTTCTAAATACCACACTGCACTACAGAATGGTCTATTTCACAAACTGAATTTCTTAACTAAATGACAAGAACTAAAATTCCTCATTAAAATGTAAAAGTTGATTACAGAAATCAGGAGAGTACTCTCCGCTCCAGTCACAAGGGACTACTCATCCAAAGTTCACCAAAAATGCCCTGTAGTTTTCTGATTCTGCACTTAGCATATGTATAATCCCACGCCTATAATATACTCTCCAATTTTTGCCTACTGAAATACTGCCATCTTTCAAGACTCAGCTTAGTGGCCTCCTCCTCCAATAAGTCTTCATTTCTTCCCTCAGCCAAATATTACCTCTTCCTTCCCTAAATTCCCATGTCACCTTTTGTCATTCATCTTTCATACATCAATTTTCTCATTTGGATTGTATCACGGACTTTCTGTTTTAGAAGGGATCTCCATGGCTATAAGATCCAACTCATACCCTAGAAAGAATCTTCACCATGACACACACAACAAATGGGCATCTAGCCTTTTTTGGAAGACTTCCAAGGAGAGGAAACTCTGCACTTCTGAAGACAGCCCATTGTATAGCTCTCATTCTTGTATTTTTTTTTTCCTTATACAATGTCTAAATTTGCTTCTTTGCAATTTCCCCAAAGTACTTTTAATTCTGTCCTCTAGAACCAAATAAAATCCCTCTTCTATGTGACAGCCTTTTATGTAAAGCTGTCCTATAACCCTAATTCTCCTTTATTCTGTGCTCAACAGCTTCATTTCCTTTGAACTGTTCTTCATGTGGAATGAACTCAAGATCTTCATTCTGGTTACCATCTTTTGCAAGCTATTCCACTCATCGATGCTCTACCACTAAATGCTAGTGCCCAGAACCGAGTACAAATATTCTAGATGTGGTTTCAACAAGACAGAGTATGAAGAGACTTTCAACTTCTTATTTCTAAAAGTATGTTTCACTTAATGTCAAGTAGTCCAAGATGAGATTCATCTTTTTTAGATGTCATATGTTGTTGACTCACAATGAATTTTCAGTCCACCAAAATCTTCAGATCTTTTTCATACAAACTTTGTTGTTGTTAAGCCGTTTTTCTGTTTTGACCCCATTTTGGGATTTTCTTGGTAAAGACACTGGAGTGGTTTGCCATTTCCTTCAGCAGCTCATTTAACAGATTAGGAACTGAAGCAAACAGTGTAAAGTGACTTGACTAGGGTCACACAGCTAGTAAGTGTCTAAGCCCAGCTTTTAACTCAAGTCTTCCTGATGATCTATCCACTGCACCACCAAGCTTCTCATCATACAAACTACTTTCTAACTATAGTTCCCCCATCTTGTGCTTGTGAAGCTGATTTCTGAACTCAAATGCAGGACTTTACATATATCTTTCTTAAATTTTACCTTTTTCTATTTGGCCGCTTGTTCCAGGCTGGCAAGAGCTATAGAGACTCTGACTCTGTAATTTATCAGTTCCCTCTTCCAGTTTTGTGGTATTTGCAGGCTTGATACTGCCTATGCCTTTATCCAAGTCACTGATAAAAATGTGAAATGGTGGGGCAGCTAGGTGGTGCAGTGAATAGAGCACTGATCCTGGAGTCAGGAGGACCTGAGTTCAAATCCAGCCTCAGATACTTAACACAAAACTAGCCATGTGAGCTTGGGCAAGTCACTTAATCCGAATCGCCCTGTCCTTCCCCCTCCAAAAAGCAAAAATAAATATGAAATTACATGAGAGCAACATAGATCCCTAGGACACTCCTCTGGAGATTTCCTGTGTTGACATGGAACTATTTATGACTATATTGTGAGTCCAGGCATTTGATTTGTTCTGAATTCATATAACTGTACTATTGCCTAGCCCCTATATCTCTCCTACTTCCACAAGATTACTAAACTGCACTGAATCAAACATTTTGCTAAAATCTTTTAAAATGGTGTTTATAGCATTTTCTCTGGCTACTATTTCATTAACTCTGACCTAAAGGAAGATGAGGTTAATCTCTCATAAACTGTTCTTGATGAAGCCATAGTAGCTTTGTGTCATCATCATTTCCTTTTTTGGTGTTCATGATCCATTTCATGTATGTAATATTACACTCATGTATGTAATTTTTCTTGGTAATTTTCCAAAATCCAGCTTACTAGCCTATGTTTTTTCAGATTTCATTCTTTAACCTTTTTGAGAAACTGAAATAATACATATCCCTTTTCCAGTACTGCTCTGCATCTCCTGTTCTCCACCAATAAGCATTGACTGTGGAATCACATCTGTCACATCTTTTTGTACTAGAGGTTTAGGTGTCCTGAGTTAATTAAGGTCAAGTCTGTGGTCTCTTATGCTATCCTCACTCTTTTTGAAGATCAACTCCATGTCAATCATTTTCCTGTAACTTCCAGGCCAAAGACCATTCTTCTTGGCAGAGAAATAAACAAAATGAGGACTGAGCACCTCTGTCTTCTGTCTGCCAACAGTTCTTGTTCTTTTATCCATCCTGAGCACTTGCTCTATCACTTCCTTGAACCTCTGAGTCTTTTCCTTCATAATTTTGTTCTCCCTAGCTTTCTTTACCAGCCTCAATTTCTTCTGAGTTTTAGCACTATTAATGCTCTTCTTAAAGTACCATGATAAACTTTTGTCTTCATGTTCTATTACCTTCCCTTGCTTCCACCTTGTACATGTATCTTTTAAAAATCTTATTCTGTTGGGCACATCTCTTATTTATCCACATCAGCCAATGCCTAGTCTGCATCACTGGAATCATTCATCTTTGGAATTTCATTCTTAACCATTCCCCAGGCCATAAGGGCTAACTATGCCTGCAAAATTTAATCTATGAGATCCTACAAATACATCTTTGCAAAATACATTCACCTCAAATCTATGGAACAAGTCAAAATATCCGTGCTTTTCCTCTCTTATGCCAACTTTTGGAGAGAGTAACTATTTTCCTCCAATGTTCCAATCATTTCCACCCCAGCATCCTGTTAGTTCCTGTTAGAGAGAACCAAGTCCAGAATAGAGTTTCTCTTTGACTCCTATACCTTTTGAAATGGGAAATTAAAATTAAGGGCAAGGTAAGACATTATTAGCTACTCTGCTTTTAGCAAAGAGCAAGTTTCAGCAGATGTCTGGATAATTGAAATCCCCCATCACTACTCTATCATACCTCTGCATCAGGCTTGTGATCTGTTTCCTGAACTCCTCTTCATCTATTTCCTCTTTGGGTCCAGATGGTGTATAGTATACATCAACAACAAAATCATTTCTGCTTCTCTTTCTACTGTTCTTTATCCTAATGTTCTCCACCATGTTTCCTAGGTTTCATCACGTGAGTATACCTTTGTAAAAATAAAATGCTTCTCTGTCTCCTCCTCTTTTATCTATACTGGGTTTTTTAAAGGTATACAAATCCACAGTCCTATTTCAGTCATGGTTCTCATGCCACCAAGTCTCCAGGATGCCTGCGAGATCAGATTTGCATCCTTGTGTAAGGATCATTTGTCCATCTTGCTTGATGTCTGTAATTCCCATGTTAAGCATTTGAGGTCATGGCTCTTCCTACTGGCTCCTTTCTCAGATTTTGTCTTCTGAGAAGGTTTGGATGTTTTAACTGCTGCTATTCTTATTCAATAGCATCTAGCTTGATGAATATATAATTTCCACCCTCTTCTTCCTTTCTGGTTTAAAGCATTTCTGTAAATTTCCAAGGCAGTAGACAAATATATTCTTATCGGGCTTCATCAAATGCATTCTATCCTAGCCTTCCATTCAAATATTTTAAACTATGTTCCAGAACTCCAACACTCATTTGCAAACACCACCTTTTTCAACAGTTGTTCACTCCCCAAATCTGTTTTTATCTTGTGAATCTCTTGTCTTTGAAGGAAGCAGTGACAAAAACATTGTTATCCTATGGTCTTCAGTTTCTTGACCAAGATTCCACAACATTTGACAATGATAATGGTTATGTCCAGCAAGATCATGTGTACCCGTGTGAATCACCAGGAGTAGAAGTCATTCATATTGACAGGTCTTTGGAGAATCACTGTGGTTAGGTCTTGGATACACACCCAATAAAGACAAAAGCCCTTTCTATTTTTATAACCAGGTCCACAAAAGGCTGCCTCAGTAATGTTACAGACAGCAATCTCCACTTTTCTCTTTTTTCTGCCTTTACTAAATCATCTCTATCTCTCTTGAGAGTACCTGTGCCTCTACTTTGTTATTCCTTGGAGGACAAGAAGTTTCTGCTTCCTCCCAGTATCCTTCTCTTTGTTCTTCAGAAAATTCCCACAATGTTTTCATTTCTGGTTATGTAAATTCTTAAGTATTCATTGGCTTTGGTTGATATTCCACCCAACTTCCTGACACATCAGATTTTTTCCTCTACCCTTCCAAATCCATTATTCTTTTTCTTTTACATTAAACCCCCAGTTCTATGTCTGTTTTTGTTTTTAGAAACATTTCATTGTCCCTAATAAACTGGAGTGTGAAGATATGGTCCTCAAATTACATTACCTTCTCTTCTAGATGAGAGACGGTGGTTATTTAGCAGTGTCAGAAATATAACTACCATGCAATCATTATAAGCTGCTTTAATATTCTTCCACTTCCCCATTCATATTGAAAGCAAAATATAAGCAATAGTTGTCCATCAGACTGCTTGTAGGTAGTGACCATCAAGTTGTTAACTCCTTGACATTATCACCTATTTATAACATTATAGATTTTTATCACTTCTTTAAATATCTATAGGCAGGCAATCAGTCAATGAGCATGTGATCTTTGCCAGACAGTATTCTAAGTGCTGAGGATGCAAAAAAGGCAACAAATGGCATTCAATTATGTACTTATGATGTGCCATAAGAAAAATGGAAAGAGATCTTATTATGTACAAGAAAGAAAGAGCTTCCTACTGCATTGTGAAAGCCCCAAGTCACACATCAGCCTAGTACTGACCAGTGCAGTGAAAATATTAAGACACAACTTTATCTTAGAGCTGGGTTAGATAAAATATGAAATGAAAATGAGGAGCCACTATAATCTAAAGAGGGAAAGTTGAAGATCCTGAGGTCACTGAAAACCTTCACTCAACACAAACTAGAATTTATCCCTAATGGTGAAGCATCACAAAAACAGAACCTGTATCTTAAATAATTTTTAAAAGGAGATGAGCACACTTGGACTCGAATTCATAAAATCCCTTTTTTTGATTTTGATAACATAAATTAAAGTAACATGCCAATTCTATACCCCCAAAACAAGTGATTCAGATAAGGTTTTATCTTCTATAATTGTCATTAATAAATCTTCCCACAGAATTTAATAAAAGCGTAAAAACATCGCAAGACCTACATAATACCTTGAGAAAGAAAGATAGGGCTATCAAGCAATGCCACTAAGGCAAACATCAAACACCACTATGGGTGAAGCAACTTGAGATAAGTGTAATTCATTGAAAAAAAAATTTTAAGAAAAAGTAGAACAATTCCATGTTTATATACTTTACACAAAGGATTTGTAGTTTGCATTTCCCTAAGGAAACAATATATTGGCTGAAGAGAAATAAAGAGTGAGCCAAAGAGTCCCAGGGGTCCCAGGAACAATTTATTATTGATTTGATAATTATTAAACAAACTGCCTAAAAGTAACATAACATTTCTACTGCCTTTGCTGATTATCCAAAGCCTTTGACTCAGTTCCATACTCATGGTTTATTCATGTGGCTGCAAATACATAAAATAGAACCACGCACAGTGAGAATGCTAAAGTATTTGATTTCCACAAAGAAAATAGTTCTCTATGTAAAACATGTCACCAGCACAATAATGTCCAGAGTAAGCGGTATAAAATGTGGCATTTTTTGAAGAGACAGCTTATTAGGCTCCTGCCTAGCCTTAAATTCATTATTTCTACTAAACAGAAATTTCTACTAAACAAATTAAAGTAGGATCAAAGCAAAACCTCTTGTTGTTGCTTGTCCTTGACTTTCAACAAGGACCAATGACATCACAGGGTAATGCCTATTAATAATTAATTAATTAATGCCCATTGATTACATCAATCTATATAACCTCCATGAAAAATATTATTAAACAGCTGCCTCAATGCATTGTATCTTTTACCAAATGCTATCAAAATTATTTGGATTTCATAAGTGTAAAATTATTAATGTACAAAGGAAAGATAAAAATCTGAAGATTTCATGCTTGAATATGGAGGTCACAATGCACCAATGGGTGGAGGTAATACTGACTAATACTTTGGTCTCCTCCAGGCAAGACCTGAAGCATAAAAATATCATAGTGAAGGGTATAGGTGAATATGAAGAAAGGAAAGAAAAATTTATTAAATATCTACTATATACCTAGTGTAACTCTAAATGCTTTAAAATATGATTTCATTTAATTTTCACAACAATCCTGGGCCTATTATTGTCTGCATTTTAAAATGAGGAAATTGAAGCAGACCAATATTAAATAACTTGCCACAGGGCAGAGGTTAAGGATGGAGGGAGAG
>JAQQSV010008325.1:0-13799 GCA_028646515.1 Pseudochirops corinnae
ATTATTACCCTCTTACAGATGATTAAACAAATCTCTAGGCCTGCTAACATTTTTACTGGTCTAACGACATTTTCTCCAGCCCTTAAAATAATGACTCACATGTCTATGGAAGATCGTAGCATTTTTTTGAATGAAGGAGGGCAGTTGTATTGTAGGGCAAGATATTTGCAAGATAGGCACATTTTTGTGCTCTGAGTTTCTGCATTTCTGTTTGTTACTATTGACCATTAATAGTCAATAGTATTGACTACTGATCATCTCTTGGGCCTTCCAGTTCTAGATTTATGACTCTCTGATCCTTCAGTGCCCTCCCAGAAGTATCATATCTTTCCCATTATACGTTTCTTTTAGTTCCATACTTCCCCTTGGGGTGCCTGGTATGAGAATTTCTAGGGGCTGTCAGAAAGGCAACATCATTTTGTGTGTGTGTGTGTGTGTGTGTGTGTGTGTGTGTGTGTGTGTGTCTAGCTCTCCTGTGAGATATAAAACACAAGAGATGTTCAAGATTCCTACCATCAGTCATGCATTTCTAATTGTTTGTCTTTAGGGCCTACATTTCCTTTAGAAATCCAGAGTCTTGAACTCTGGGATGATTTATAGCTGATTCAGCTGTTGATTTGGGGTTGTTGCAACTATATCCAGTAAGTTTCTCAAGAAGCAGGTAGATGATATAGTTGATAGAATGCTGGCCATGGAGTCAGCAAGACCTGAGTTCAAATCTTACTTTACTAGCTGTGTGACCCTTAGCAAATCACTTGATCTTTTTTCAGTGCCCTTTATACTCCACTATTAACATCTATCCATCAAGTATTATAAAGATCAAATGCAGAAGAGAGTCAAAACCAACACTATACATGTTTGTGTTCTTACTCAGGTCTCAGCTTTGCTTCAGTCCAAATTTTTCCATTGGAAACCCTATGAAGAAATATAGATAGTAATTCCAATGAATTGAAAAGTGTGATTGTGATTTCATTTGAAAGAACAAAATTCAATTCATTTCAACAACATACATTTATTAAGTACCTGCTGTTTATAGGGCACTTTAGTAGGCCAGAGCTATAACAAAGAAAGTGAAAGAATACCTGCCTTCAAAGACCTTTTTAAGAAATTACTTATTTTTAACATTTGTTTAAATTTTTTGACTTCCAAATTCTTTCCCTCCCACTCCTCCCCCACCCATTGAGAAGGCAAGCAATATAATATCCATTATGTGTCTGAAATCATGCAAAACATATTTCTATATTAGCTGCAGTGAAAGAAAAACTAATAAAAAACAAAGACATGAAAGGGACAAAATTATGTTTCAACCTGGTCTCAGAGGTCATCAGTTCCCTCTCTGGAGGTGGAGAGCATTTTTCATCATGAGGTCTTTAGAATTAAAAAAACCTTAACTTCTGAGTGTGTTAGGTGTAACAAAAGGGAAATATCTCTGGGAATCCTCATGTGTGGGTTGAAGTGATTAAAATACTTCTCTGTAAAAATTTAAAGTGTATTGTGAGCATGATAGACTGTGGATTTCCCTCCTGGACCTATTGGTTGTGTGTTCTATTATGTTCTGTTCTGGACATTGATTTTTCAGGAGGATTTTACCTGTTAGTGCATTTTCAGAGGGAGGTGATTAGGATGGAAAGGGGGCTGGAAACTGTTCTACACAGAATGGTTTGGCTTTGTATTACTCTAGAAGACAGAACACTGGAAGGAATTTCCAGAGAGGCAGATTTTGGTTCAGTGTGGAGAGCAGCAGTCTAATAATAGAATGTCCTATTTCAGATTGTTGTTGTTTAGTCATTTTTTTCAGTCGTGTACAACTCTTTGTGACCCCATTTGGGGTTTTCTTGGCAAAGATACTAGAGAGCTTTGCCATTTCCTTCTTCAGCTCATTTTGTAGACAAGGAAACTGAGGCAAATAGGGTTAAGTGACTTGCCCAGGGTCACACAGCTACTAAGTGTCTGAGACCAGATTTGAATTCAGGTCCTCCTGACTCCAGGCCCAGTGCTTTATCCACTGTGCCACCTAGTTGTCCTGTTTCAGAAGGTCATGACAAAAAATATTCAAACAGAGGATAGATGAACACCTGCCAAAGATTTTGTAGAGTTGAGACTAGGGAACCATTAGTATCTCTTCCATCTTTATTATTCTTTTAGTCTTTGATGCTGATATATTCTAGCCAAGGCATTGGGTGACCATTCTAACCTTAAACAAGTGTCAAAGCTGACCATTATCATAGAAGGGAGACACAATAAATGAAAATCAGAAGGCAATGCAACAAACATAGTAATTATTATGTTCCAGGCACTGTGCAAAGTGCTGGGGATATAAAGTCAAGCAAAAGGAATGACAATCCCTGTCTTCAAGGAACTTAACATTTTAGCGGGGAAAGACAACACACAGAAGGGATCTGAAAAGCAGAGTGAGAAGGGAACCCTTATGGGTGAGTGGTGCTGAAGTCTACAATGTCAGAAGCAGAGCCAGGAATGACGTTTGACTGTCTTGGACCTCTCTACAAAATGGAGCTCTCAGGAGGAACTCACCAATGGGAGAGCAGGGTTAGTATAGTGGAGTGTTCTTCCAGGTCAAGAAAACTTCAGAGAGAGATGATTACTCTTGAGTGAAGCAGCCTCCATCAAGAGCAGATACAGAGTAAGAGGGCAGCTAAAGCATGACATTGAAGTCCAAACAACAACAACAACAACAAAACAAACTCATTATCAGCAAGGTCTTTTCTCTCTCTGGTTAAAAACTCTTTGTGTTTCTACGTTATACATCATGCTATCATTTTAGGTTCTAATTATAACATCAATATAATTCACATCCAGCTTTTCAAGATGCCACCTACTCTATGTAACCTTCCCTTATGCTCCCAATCAGTAACTAGCCTTTCTCCTCAAGACTTCATCTGGCACTGTTTTTTACTTATATAATAATTTATATTATAGTTATCTCTATGTGTGCCAAACCTTCTATTTGCTACAAGCTCTTTGAGAAAAGGAACCATGTCTCTATTTAAGCTGTGCATCATCTTGAGCAGCTAAAAGTTTTTGAACAAACACAATAGGGACTTTCAAATGTTTGACAAATTGAATTCGTAATGGTAATTTGTCCTTTTCAAACTGGCTTTAAGGGTTGATCTGCCCTTGATTTTATTGGGGATTATCTAATATTATGCTGCCCATTGTTTCATGGAATCATAAAATGCTAGAGTTGGAAGGACCGTAAAGATCACTTAATAGGATACTGATACATTAACATTCTTAATTAGTGGTTATCAAGCTTCTGCCCTGTTTCATTCCATTCAATTCCATTAATTAGACATCTACTATTTATCATATACTGGGACTACAGAGACAAAAATGAAATAGTTCTTGCTCTCAATTAGCTTATATTATAGTAGGGGAAGGGGTAAGGACAACATGTACAAAGATAAATACTAAAGGTATACAAAGTAATTTCTATAGCTCATAGGACAACTTCCCTTATAATGAGCTAAAATATTATAGACCATCAAGGGAAGGTGGAGGACCATTTGTCAGGGATGTAATGGAGGGAAGATTTGTGTTGGGGAAAAGTCTCTTACACTCATATTTTGGGATTCTGTAACTCTATTACAAGTTACCATACTATTAGTCCTATATCTGCTGTCTGGGTCTAAGAAGAAGTCAAATTTCTCTTTCATTGAACAGTCTTTCAAATAGTTGAAGACAATTGGACATGGGACTCATATCTATAATCTCTGCTACTGGAGAGCTTTAGATTGGTGGATTGCTTGAGTTCAGGAGTTCTAAGCTGTGATAGGTTTAAAGCTGACTGGGTGTCCCATATCTAGCACCAATATGGAGAACCTTTGTCATGTACCTTTGGGCCACTGTATTAGCAAGCACCCTAGCACACCCAGGATGACCTGCTAGCACAGTTTCTTTGATCTACTTTTCTAAAGGAAAGAAACTTCAAATGGATCAACATATTAATTAAACATATATAAGTCATTCACTACTTCAGGGGAAAGATCACCATCCTGAATGTGGAGAAAATACAAGCAGAGAAACATAGAGAAATTAGTACAGAGATCCAATAGACAGAGCTCCAACTGTCTAAACAAAGTAATAGATACATAATCATCAGACCAAGGAGCTCCAACATCTGTGTTCTTAAAGCCAGAGAGGCTCCTTAACAATGGCTACCCAGAGTCTCATCTGACCAAATCACAAAGAAACATTCTTCCCATGAGTGAGCTTCAAAAGAAAATACCAACCTCCCAGTGTATATAGTTTTCAACTAGTAGGCTCAGAGCCAGAAGGTACCACAATCTATGTGATTTAGCACAGCTATGAATTACCAGGGTTCAAAGGAGATTGATCCTTCAGATGTTTACAATTTAGCTTGAGCCTGGGAAACTAAACTTTTGTAATAGTAATGAAATTTGAAGATCCTTTTGTATTGATAAGCTAAGAGGTACTTAGCACCTAGTTTCAAATTAAGCCTCTGTTAAAGAAACAGAAGGTATGAACCCCTGTTGCTGATGTAACAGGAAGGGACTGAACAGGGAGGAGCAATACTGTATATAAGGAAAAACCCTAGCTGGGAAAGTTAGAATTTCTTGGTGCAAGCCTCATGGAGGCTGGATAAAGTGATTTTGATTTTTCAAATGGAGCTTATGCTGCAGAAGACTTTTGAGGGCCAGCTGGAGCTGCTGATTTGCTGGTGAGGAACTGCAGAGGATTTCCAAGGACTAGCCAGAGTTGAAGAAGACTGAGGAAGCATGGCTGTGGTGTTGTTATTTTTGTCTGTTTGTAGCTTTGTTAAGTCTTGACTTCCCAGGAACAGAGACTGTGAAGGATTTAAGGTAGACTGGACATTGTGAGCTTCAGCATGGAACAGGACCTGCACAGAGAGCTGGACAAATACCTGGGAGCTGTCTGCTTTTGAGCCCAGGTGACAATTTGGTGAATCCAGGTAGAAGTTGGGACCATGGAAGGGAATCCAGGGAATCTGAGAGCCTACTCTGAGTCAAGCTGAAAGAAGACTTTACTTGGACACTGTATACTGATTGAGAAGATTGTGATTTACTTGTGACTGAGGGGTGGATGGCCTGTGTATTTTCTGATGCTTGAATAGTGAATGGTGAAAGAATAGTGACTGATTTGTAACTTAGTGTGCCCACTGAGTGGAGAACTTTGACTTTTGTATTTTGTGACCCAATGATTGAGTTGATTGAATGATTGAGTTACTAAGTGATTGACTAAATGTTTGTACTTTGTTCAAAACTATATGACCACTGTGGTGAAAACTATGTGGCCATTTCAGTAACAAGTTTTTGTGAATGCTATATTTTGATTTTCCATGATGAGTTGTAACATTCTGAATGCTGTACCTTGATTTTCTGTGAATGTTTTGCTTTGATTTGTTATTGAATAAATAGAGTGTTCTCTATACTATGTAATCAGAACCTTGAAAGCTATGCACAGCAGCATTCTTCTGGAAAGCTACTCATGCTTGGCTTTACAATTCCAGAAAGAAAAACAATAACAATCCCATCTTGCTTGCATCTACAGTCACCAGGCTGCTTAATAAGGAAGAGCGAAATAACCCCAGGTCAAAGCTTCCATTCCCATTGGTAATAGAATTGACCTCATAAGTGACTGTTGTAATTCTGGTCTGGATGAAATAAAGTAACCAAGTTTTTCCCCCCAAATGTTGAAGACAACAATTATTTCACCTTTAAGTCTGCTCATCTCACGGATATACCTCCTCAGCTCTTTTAGCAGAAACTTTGCCAAATACCTTGCTAAAGTTAATATACAAAAGAAAAAAAATGTTCATCTGGAATGACTTGTGAATCCAGGAAGGCTCCTAGTTACTCCGCATTACTTTTCTTTCCAAGTATTAATAGACCATCTGTTTAATAATCTGTTATAGAGTTTGTTGAGGTCTACAAACTGTTTTAGTGTATTTGTTAATATTCTTGTTTAAATTTAGATTACTTCACAATTTGAGCACAGATCCACTGAACATCAGGATTAAATCCCTGGCCCATAGGTAGCTCATCTCAAAAAATGTTTGACTTCTTAGTCATCTGTTTCATAGGACTTTTAGCTGAAAGGGATCTTAGTAATAATCTTATTTTATGGATGAGGAAATGGGGGAACAAAAGAAGGGATCTGTCTAAGTCATACAACTTTAATAGTAGAGAAAGGATTCAAAACAAGGTCATCTGGCTTCAATTATTGTGCCCTCTGTCCTCCATCATGTTAGCTCTAGTTTGGTATCTTCAAGAAAAAGACAAAGAGTGGTCTGAATCTCTAATGTGCTCCTATTTGAGACTACAAAAATGCATATGACTTGTCATATGTAAACTCCTTGAGGGTAGGGACTGTCTTATTTTTGTTCTTGTATTTCCAGAACCTGTAGTAGTGTGGTGCCTGGGACACAAGTGCTTAACAAATGCTTATTGAAGTGAATCAAATTGAATTGAATGCATTGTATGCATTTAGTACAGCAAAAAAGTATACAATTAGGAGATTAACACTAGGAGTCAGATCACAGAGTCCACACAACTGAACAACAACAACAATGGAACCAAAGTCAGGTTTTATGCAGAGCTGTGCCAAGCCAATGACCAAAAAGTACGCTTAACAAAACCAACCTAAGCATCAACTTGAGTCTGATAGTCTATGCAATATTCCACATCCACAGTCTCCAATTTCTGCAAAAAAAGGAGGGAGGTATATTTTCTCAACTCTAGGTTCAAGTGTTTTAATCATGATAACTAGACAGCACCGAATGATGAGGGGATGCCATCTCTCAAACTGTTTGCCACTACCTGGGGGCCTTTGTCATAGTGCCTTGATTGGACTATGATTGATGGTGTACACCTGATGCCTCTGTTCCTCCCAGATGACTGCCTTGTTCTCAAGTGAGCCCCAGAGCTTCAGGAGAGCTGCTGTAGCAGCTGCTATGGATATCTGAGCTGATCTGCTTGTGTTAACACTTGATAAAAGAAGGTGGTTTTGAAATGAACATTGCGTATACAACACTGTATATGCAGATGGCTTGGAAATATAAGATATAAAATCAGTTTCAGTAAGATTATAGAATCTGGCACTGCACCTCAGAGCTCACCTTTAAAATTCTTTAAATTTTTGAATTCTTTAAAAAAAATTCCAATTAATTAATTATTCATTATTTTATTTATATTTATATTATTTCTTATTAATTAAATTAATTAAAAATAAGTTTTGGGGCAGCTAGGTGGCACAGTGAATAAACCACTGGTCCTGGAGTCAGGAGAACCTGAGTTAAAATCTGGCCTCAGACACTTGACACACTAGCTGTGTGACCTTGGGCAAGTCACTTAACCCCAATTGCCTTGCCTTCCTGCTTCAAAAAATATTTTTTTAATTGATGTGTTCTGTTTCTTACATCACCATAGTATCCCATCTGTCTCTTCCCCTCCCTGTCTTCCAGTGTCATCTCATCTGACAATAGCATTTTTTTGAGAGGAAAAAAAATAGCACAACTGATAGATACATTGAGAAAGTCTGAAAACATGTGCAATGTGTAACACCTATGGACCTTCCACCTACATGAAGGAGTAGATTATCTTCTCATATCTCTTCATTCAAGTCCCACTTGAGCTTTATGATTTTGTTACATTTATTTTCTATTTTTTAGTGTGTTCTTTCCATTTCCATTGTTGTTACTGGTACATTGTTTTCTTGACTCTGCTGCTTACTTCATTCTTCTTCAGTTCATATAAATCTTTTCATGCTTCTCTGTATTCATCACATGCATTATTTCTTACAACACAATAATATTCATTTCATTAGTATATAACAGTTTGTTTAGACATTCTCCAGTTGATGAGCATTGACTTTGTTTCCAATTCTTAGTGTATTACAAAAAATGCTGCTATAAATACTTTGGAGTATATATAGTCTTTTTTCTTCTCAGTGGCTTTATTGGTGTATAATCCCACCAATGGAGTCTCTGGTACAAAGGGTATGGATATTTTAATCAATTTATTTCCACAGTTCCAAATTATTTTCCAAATTCTTGTATCATTTTATATCTCCACCAACAATGTATTAGTGCGCCTGTCTTCCCACAACCCCTCTGACATTCTGTTGGTTTTTTTGGGTCAATTTGCAGGTGAAGCCTCAGAGTTGTTTTGATTTCATTTCTCTTCTTGGAGCATTGTTTTTCTTGTGGTTATGAATACTTTGCAGTCCTTTTAAAGACTATTTGTTCTTATCTTTTGGCCATCTATCTAGGGGGGAATGGCTATTAGTCTTGTATTTGTCTAGAGATTTTTAACTTTTTTGCTCTCATGAATCATTTTGGCAGTCTGGGGAAGCCTGTGGTGCCCTTCTCATTCTCATGGGTTTTGTTTGTTTGTTTCTCCTTCACAAATTCCTACCTAAAGAAATGATAAATTTCAGCTAAAGGAAGGCAAAAATAAAAAAGGAAATGTTTTTCCATCCAAGTTCATAGATCCCCTCGAATCTATCCATGGATGCCCAATGGGTTTGTAGACCTTAGGTTAAGAACTCCAGATGCAGTCTAAGCTTCTTACCTTATAGGTGAGGAAACTGAGTCTTGGAGATGTTAAGTTTCTGTTTCTTACATCACCAAGGTATCCCACGTGTCTCTTCCCCTCCCTGTCTTCCAGTGTCATCCCATCCGACAACAGCATATTTTTAGAGAGGAAAAAAGAATAGCACAACTGATAGATACATTAAGAAAGTCTTGCCCAGCAGAGTCAACTCTCAAACATAGGTTCTTTGGCTTTAAATTAATTCTTCGTTCTCCCTCAGTAGAATATGAACTTCTTCTTCTTTTTTTTTTTTTTAGAATATGAACTTCTTGAGGATATCACTGTTTTATTTATGTTTTTGTATCACTTTAGGCCTAGTAAAATAGATGGTATTTATTACCCTCCACTTAATAAATATTTGTTAATTAGACTGACCTACAGAATGGTAATTGTACAGACCAAAGGATAAAAATAGCCTGATTTTAAAAATTTATTTTCTTTTAAAAATATTTATTGGTGTCTTTTGTTTTTTTGTATCAGCTTTATTTCTAAATACAGCCCTCTATCTCCACCCAGTGACTTTTGTGTCAAAGCATCAAAAAAGGGGAAAAAGTCAGGTCAGCAAAACCAGTGAAAGAATCAACTGAGTCTGGTGGTATTGCAATATTCTACACTCACGACCTCCAACCTCTGCAAAAAAGGAGTCAGATATATTGTCTCAGCTCTTCTGTAGGGTCAAGCTTCATAAACATTATAATTAGATAGCTCTAAGTTTAGCAAGTTATAGTTTTCAGAATTTATCTCCTTCTTTGGAATTTTAGGACACTTGCCCATCTTGGTGTCTGGCACCTGGTGCTTAACAAACGGTAGTTGATTGACCTTCCTTTAATAGCAATTCAAAAATTACACCTGCAAATTCTTTTATTGCTCTGGGATGTTGTACATTTGGGCTAGGAATCTTAGATTCACTAAGTGTTCTTACTACCTTGTCAACTAACTTGAGTTTCCCCTCTGCCAAGGCCATTGTTCTTTCTAATATTAAGATTATCCCCCTTTAAAGATAAAATTGAATAAATAAGAGTTGAGTAGTTCTTTGTTGTTGATACTATACATTCCTGACAGTGGAGGCCTCCTTTCCTTGTGGTTCTTCTTCAGTTAGAAAAAAAGGTCTTAAAGTTTTCTTTATAATTTTTCATAAGTCTCAGCCATTCTGGGCTTTAGCTTTTTTCACTCTCTTCTTATGGATCTATTAGTCTCTTTTCTATTATTTCTTATTTATGGGACCTGCTTCTATCATTGTGTATGTTCTTTAAAAATCTGAGCCCAAATGAGAGTTCCTGATAAGGCCAACTTGACAGTTTTACAAGTTTCTCTTTTCCCTTCTCATCAGGATCATTTGTAATAATATTATCAGCTTTCTGTTTTTGGGAATCTTCCATCAACCCTTTGTGTCACATCCCCTTTTAGATTCTCAGGTTATAGGATTGTTCCTGTCCTTTCTCTGAATTTCTAAAACTTTCCCTAAAGTTTGACCTCTTCTTTGGCTATCACAAATTCCAAGATGACCCACTCACCTTCTCCCAAGCTTCCTGCCATTTCTACTTTACCAACCTGTTCCTTCTTATTGGTCAGAACCAGATCTAGAAAAGCAGTTTCCATCATTGTTTACAATACCAGTCCTCAAAATCTAGTCCAGAGACCCTTGAGGATCCCTAAGATTCTTTTAGAGGGTCTATGAGGTCAAACATAATAGTACCAAGACATTTAACTTCTAATATGGCAAATATTGGTAGATGCAACCCATACAAACAAAAACTCTTTAAGGTCCTTGATAATTTTTAAGAGTGTAAAGGAGACCAAAAGTATAAGGAGACAAAAGTGTTTGAGAACTGTTGGTTTACCCCATTTTATGACTGATGAAACTATTAAAAAGGCAAATTACATATATATTAGGTGCTATGTTTTTAGCAAAATGAATGTCCAGCCTGGGTGCTTGATGTCTCCCATTATTGCTATATCTTACGTCCATGTCTGTTTTTGGGATTTAGATCATTTACTCATCATCCATTGGATAGAACTACGTTTTCATAATTTCTTACTCTTAAAAATAAAGTTGATGACAGACACTATTGGAGATAAGTAAAAACTTCCTAACAATTAGAGCTATCCAAGTGTGGAATGGGCTACTCCAGAAAGTTCCCCCTCACTGAAGATCTTTGTAATTTTCTTTATATATGGGTTGGATTAGATGGCCATTAAGGTAGCTTCTAAGTCTGAAAGTCCATGATTTTGAGTCATTGATATATAGAATTATGTAGAAGGAATCTTAGATGTCATTGGCTCCAACCTCTTCATTTTAAGGATGAAGAAGCTAAGCCTCAGAGAAATTAAATGACTTTCCTAAAGTCATAGTAAGCAGAGGAGTTGGGACTAGAATCTAGATTTTCTGCTTCCTAGTCTAGGGCTTTCTATTATTGCCTGTCTGGTGTCAGTTATGCACAGTCTGGATAATATGATGGAGTAGGATGACCAATGATACTGTCCTGCCCTGGAATAGACTGGGAAGTGGGGTAAGGAGAGAACGACTCAAAATAAACCTCTCTTTATCCATTGGAGAGCTGTTTGTTTTACTATTACAAAGGAAATCCTTTCTGACGTCTTTAGCAGGGAATCCAGATTTTGAACTTTATGCTACTGACTTCTCCATCATATGATGAGTTCTTTGTGTTTAAATTAGTCAGCCATAAAGATCATATGGGTCTTGAGCCAAACAGAATCAGAGTTGCTCAGAACTAAAAGGGTCAAGCCCCTTCCCCAACAAGACTCTTCTCTGTAGGTTACCACTGGATGGTCATCAGCCTCTGCTTTGAGACCTATGCGATGGAGAAGCCATGACCTCCCATGGAAGCCCATTCCACTTTTGGCTAAGTTCGGTTGTTTAGAAGTTTTTCTTTATGTCAAGCCAAAATCTGTTTGTTTGTTTTTTTTCAACTATTCCCTCTCCCCTACTCCCTCTGCTCCTCATTCTGTTCTCTGAACCCAAACAAAACAAGTCTAATTCCTCTTTCATATGACAGTTGATGGCAATTGTCATGTTCTACCCAAGTTTCTTTTCCAGGCTAAATGCCTCTAGTATTTTCTACTATTCTCATACGGAAAATGGAGTAGAGTACTAAACTGACTTCCTTATTAAAATTATTTTCTGTACCTATTTATATATGTTATATAGTTCTGTATATCATAGTAAGTTTATTCAGTTTAAACATTTGCAACAGATTGACCTGGATTCAGGAAGATGTGAGTTCAAATCCAGCCTCAGACACTTAGTAACTATGTGACTTTGGGCAAATTACTTAACCTCTGCCTCAGTTCCCTTATTTGTAAAGTGAGGATAATAGTAGGAACCCACATCCCAGGTGGTTGTGAGGACCAAATGAGATAATATTTATACAATACTTTGCAGACCTTAAAGCACCAGAAGTTTTTTGTGATTATGATTAATCTAACTCTGATTTCACTACAGAGGCCCCAAACAGAGATGATTGTCCATCAGCAATAACTTGTGTTTCTATGGCCTCTATGACTGTCTCTGAGTCATCCTGGAAGGTAGGTATTAATATTATTGCCATTTTATAAATGAAGGAACGAAGGCTCAGGTAGTTTAAGCAAGTTGTCTAGGTCTGCATTACTAGAATTCTAATGTCAGAATTGGAATTTAAATGCATGTCTCCAGATTCTGAGGCTAGCACTCCTTTTACTTTACCAGACTGTCTACCAGCATGTCTGAATTTATTCTGCTTCATTGTTTCAAACATCCCTTCTGGTTTTAAAGTTCTGTTTGGCAGGAGGTTTTCATTTTGGTTTGTTGCCGTAGCTGTTACTCTCTGTTTGTCCTACAAGATGTGCTTGGCCTTCACTCAAATTGAGCTCTATCCCAATCCCAAATCTGAGGCCAGGATGATTCTTTGGCAGGCATCAACTGGACATTAATATCTTGGAAAAGCAACCTTGCATAGTGGATGGTACAAAGGACTTTGAGTCAGAAGATCTTAGTTCAAATTCAACTCAAATGAGTTGACTCTGGCCAGCTAATTTCTCCTCTTTAGGCCTCTGTTCTCCTATTTGTAAAATTGGTACTTGAAGGTACTGTCTAGCTTTAAATATGTAATCCTATGATTACCCTTGCCATTTCTTTTGTGGTTTAATTCTACTGTTTCCTGGGCCTATTTTATTTTTTAAATAAATAAATAAATTTATTTTCTTGTTTACATCATTCATTTCCATGAGATTTTGAGTTACAAATTTTATCCTCATCTTTCCCCTACCCAACACCTCAAAACAGCCATCCCACTGTATAACCCCTCCCCCAATCTGCTTTCTCCTATGTCCTCCCCTTCGCCTCTCTGACTTTCTGGTAGGGCAGGATGGATCTCCCTACCACAGTGCCCGTATATCTTAATTCCCAGTTGGATAATAACAATAATATTAATACTACTACTACTACTAATATATATATATTTTTAACATTTGATTATAGAACTTTAAATTCTGGATTCTTTCCCTTCCTCCCTCATCACCCACTCCCACTGGAAGGACAAGCAATTAAATACAGGTTGTGCATGTGTAATTACGCAGAACATCTCCACAGTGGGCATATTGTGAGAGACCAATTATATGTCCCTCCTTCCTTTCCCACCCCCCCACTTGTTCTATTCTCTACCCTGTCATTGTCACTGTCCCTTTACAGAAGTGTGTACTTCCAGCAACCCTTTCCCCCCCTGCCCTCCCCTCTGTCATCCTACCTCTCATCCCCATCCCCCCTACTCTCCTGTGTGGCAAGATACTCAGTTTAGAGTTTATGTCATTTCTTCCATAAGCCAAATTCAATGGGAGTAAGGTTGACCCTTTCCCTTTTACCTTCCTGTTCTTCCCCTCCATTGAAACAATTATCCCTAGCCTCTTCTATATGAGATGATTAACCTCATTCTGTCTCTCCCTGTCTCCTCTCATTCTAATCCTCTCCCACCTCAAGATTTCACCTTTTAGAATATTGTCCCTTCCTATCGAATCGCTCCTGTGCCCTCTATGTACTCAAATATACACATACTCAGATATGTGTTTGTATGCATATGTAAACCCTCCTATATAGACATATGTGTCTGTATATACATTGTATATGTATATATACATTTGTATGTATATGTATATGTATATGTATATATACATTTGTATTCCCTTTACCTGTCCTCATACTGAGAAAAGTTTCAT